>JAWRVF010000788.1:0-170306 GCA_036785485.1 Physcomitrellopsis africana
AGAACTATTTATTTTAATTTTAAAAATCTACTTACATATGATTGAATAATAATTGGAAGGTAATTTGATGAACATCCAAGTTTCATTAGTCACATGGGAGTTTAATTCCTTTGCTATGGCATGATTCCATTGATGAGCTTTGGAAGAATTGATGGTTTATTTATATTTGATGGATTCTAGAGGAAGAGTAGCCAAGGTGATAAAAGTATAGTGATTTTTAGACAATGGTCAAGGCTAGGTAGAGGGCCTTGGGATGCATGTGTTATAATTTTTTATAGAATTGTGTGAGTTAAAAATTTATTTCTTCACATTAGTTAGCTTTAATATTTTTTTAAAATTAGAAAAATTAAAAAATTTAGAATTAGATAGTTAAGTTAGAGAGAATTAATTAGAGAGGATCAATTAGTGAAGATATATGTAGGAAAGAAAAATAGGGACCTTGAAATAATTAGAAGTAGAAGAATTTATTTAAAATAGTATTTATTTTGGAGTTAATATTTTTGAATAGAAATAGGATAGGGAAGGCCCTACATTAAGTCCTTGCGATCTTGAAATAATTAGAAGTAGAAGAATTTAAAAATAAATAAATAAATAACTTTAAAAAATAAATTTCTGCAGGTGCTCGAAAATAGGTCCTAGCGACCATTGACTATGGCACTTGTAGGAATCGCATGCGGTACAAAATCCTTGGCTGATAAGAGCTGGAGGCTGGTTGAAGGCAGAACGGGGAGAAGGTTAGTGCGGCAAGAAAGAGAGATTGACGGACAAAGGGGAGGAGATTGTGTTTGTGTTTGTGCGTGTTTAAGAAACAAAGAGAGAGTTTGAATGTAAGTGAATGAGTGAGAGTGTGATATCTAGAAAGTAGCAATAAAAGAGAGGTTGACTGGCTAGTTGGCTAGGTGAAAGCAAGGGAACGCGAGGCAAAGGGCGGCAGCAGCGCTGTGTGTTTTTGTAGAAAATATTTTTTGTTCTTTGGAAGTTGATGCAAGATGGCGTCCAAAGCGTGAGTAGATAGGCAAATCGGGCAGTGGGTGAGGATTCATATTTTGACAAGGTGCAGTTCTTCCTGACGGAGGCTCTTGGGAGGCGTGGCATCAACACAACGCTCGAATTGTTCACATTGGAACGGACCAAAGCCATCACTAGATTGTGTTACGAGCGAGCCAAGTAAGCGCACAGGGATAGGAAGAAGAGAGGACTAACTTGCCTTGTACATGATTGATCTGAGCTTGACGACTTAGAAATCTGGGATTAGTAGGTGATCGAGTCCTGCGCCAGATAGAGCATCGATTTACGTCCGCACCTCTAGAGTTGGTGTTGTGTAGGTGATGCTGTACGACACGGCATCTTGCTGATGTCGATGGTCCGAAGATTTTGTTAAGGAAGTTAGGGTTAGAGTTTTATTAACGATCGTGGGGATTCCGAAAACTGGAGTAACGAGTGCTAGAGCAAATATTAGAGCCGTCAATTCTAGTTGGAGCCTTTGGTGGTTTAAGATGCATTCCAAATCCACGGTGAACATTGCTTAGCGCTCAAAATTTTACGACTTATGGATGGGATAATTAGTGATAAGATTATTGCAAGGGGTTGCTGAAGGGAATACTAAAGGATTCTACTGTTTGAGGTCAGAAGAGATGCAACTATGCACTGGAAAAGCCACTTGAAAATTGATTGTCTTTTCTATGGGGGTCGCTGAACTCGCCTGCAGGTCGCGTTGGTGGCAACATGATGTTGACTTATGTATTGTAACTTATTATTTTTGTGCTCTTTCTGCAGTGTAGAGCAAGGGATCATCCATCACTGTTCCTGAAATAGGATAACCAACCGTGGTACTCTGATGTTTTTGCCGGGAGCTCATTATGATCTGTTCCTTGTGAGGATGTCTTTAGAGTTTGTGAGGATGTCTTTAGAGTTTGTGAGGATGTCTTTAGAGTTTGTGAGGATGTCTCAGTTTAGAAGGATGAACTTCCGGCAGGGCGCTAGCTCTTTCTGGTGGAATCATTCTGTTAAATATCTAATGTGAACTGAGACACTAAAATGACATGAAATGTGTGAATTTTTTAAAAAAAAATATTATTCATCTTTGTCTTTATATAAAGAATTGAAAGATCTGAAAACCAAAAAAAAATAAAAAACAAAAAATTAAATAAAATAAATATATATATATATATATATATATATAAAATAAAAATAAAAATAATTTTAATTAACATACCTTATATATTAACCAATTAGATATTTGATGGTGCTAATTTTACATAATTTTATTAAATTGCAAGTGGAGTAACTAGACTAGGTTATAGAAGTGTAAATTAGATTCAGCCATTGGATTACAAATGAAATTGAAGGTGGCAAGATTTAGCTTACATAAATAGTGCGTATGCCGGGAGCCTACTTTGAGATTGATGCTTAGGATTAGTAGTTCATGTTTAATTTTGTGTGAAGTTGTGTGGAAGTACTTTACATGTTATTTTTAAATTATTTGGAGGAAAAAAGAGAGTCATGGAGTAGAGCTAGTGCAGAAGTGAAGCATTAGTTGGGGCCCTGTTGGAAGAAGCAAGAGAAGGTGAGTTATTAAAAATTTGACTTTGGCGATTAGATAGAATCCTTTGCCACCTTGAATTACCTTGATCTATGCGTTAGTGGGAGATTAGAATTAAAAGCTCATATAGACATCATGAATGAAATATTAACATGCAAAGTCAGTCCCATATGAAACTTGTTTTATATGGTAATAGAATGAAGAAGGCACAAAGGTGATACTCTAGTTCAAATTGGACACTGTCTTTTGTTGTTTATTCTCCATGTCGGAGAGATTGTAAACCAAAGTGAACATGCAGGTTTCTGTTAAGTAACCTCTTTAATTTTTTACTTAAGAAAGTAAAAATTAGAAATGGAAGGAATGATGGGTTGTAACATGTAGAAAATGGTGTAAGGCTCGATAACAGTGATTAGATGAACATTCAAACCCGATCAAAGTAACCAGAGTTGATCCTAACTGGAGATAACATCAAAAAACAGGGCTTAAAGAAAAATTTGGAAAGACAAGGTACAGCCAAAAAAACTTTAGAAGAACTCAGCAGAATAGTAGAAAAGGAAGACCACGTAGAATTCCAAGCGATGATCACTTTAACGACAATTGAACTCAAAATGGTGATTGAAGAGAGTAATCAAGGATAGGGAGGTGAAGAATCACCATTGGAAAGATCCAATAGAGCATTAGAGTTAGATTCCTTTTTAGCCTTTGAGATAGTGGATAACATGCAAACTTTAAAAAAATCAATTAATCCGGAACCTAGGGTAGATATAGTTCTTCAAAAAATGACTCAAAGACCACCAATTGACTTATTGGTGATGCTACAAGGCTTATCCATTGTGGTGCCGAGAGACTTAGCTACAACAAACATTCCTACACATCTACCAAAGTTTTATGATACAAAAGATGAAGATCCATCTTTGCATATGGAGTGGTATATTGAAATTTTAACCACTTCATTAATTATCAATCTAGGTTATTATTTGGTCTGATTTTCCACTATGTTATATGGAGAGGCATACAAATGGTACCGTAATCATCCAGAGGAATATTTTGTACAATGGTTACAATTACAAGGAGAGTTTGTAAATCATTTCTGACTAGAGGTAGGACAAAATACAATAGTGAGGGCAGTATCAACAATGAAGCAAGAACAAGAAGAAGATGTCTCTTCTTATGTATAAGGATTTGAATTGATTTGTATTTGATTTGTAGAGAATGTATTCAATGAAGATACCTTGAAACAATTCTTTATTCAAGGATTTTTTAAAGGATTTATAATTAAAAGTGTATTGGAATAAAATCCTAGGACTTTAAAAGAAGCCAAGAGAGTGGCAAGGGAAGTAGATGCCATAGAAAAAAATTATGAGTGGCTATAGAAGAGGGAAGATGAGGCAATTTTATAATTTATTCCTATCAGGCCACGTATATTGGAATTGGAAGGGGGTCAACATGGTTCTAACTCCAACCTTTTGATAGTCAAATTGAGCCAATCATCGATATCACGAGTGATACGAGAACCAGCACCTCTATTTGCCTTACATATTGCAAACTTAGAGCAGAAAGTAGAGGACATGGAGAAGAGAATACGAGCAAACTAGGAAGGATTTCAAGAAGCTATTTTGAAGCAGATGCAAACTTTGACTGAATAAATGGCATGTGTGGCGAGGAACCAAGATTCTAATCTACCACCACCTTAGATAGAATCTGAAAGCCTCACTTCAGGAATATGGTGTACAAATTGCAGGCAGAATGGCCATTCTTCTCAATTTTATAGAGCTGGATTGCCACCGGTTGTTCATAGGCAGGATTATCAAAATTTTTAGGAACCTCCTAGGTATGGCAAAAAATCAAATGCAAATTTTAGACATGGTGGTTATCAAAGTGGGCCACAAGAACTGGGAGGAAATAGACTACGGAAGGAATATCATCAGTTTTGTGGAAGGTGGCATGTGCCTAGACAGTATTGGTTAGAAGGCCAACAGTTTCGATGTAATAATTATGGGAAAAACCATACTTTAGATGAATGTAGGCAACCTAACAAGATTATATTATTATCAAATCCGATAGTGAACTCTCAACAAAAAATTCAAGAGAATATATGAAGTCAACAAAGACCATGGGAGAATCAAAGAGAGATGAGACCACCAAATCTCTATTATAATTATGAGGAGTCCAGACAAACACATCAACCACCTACAAGGTTACAGATTCAAAGAAGATAGATACATTTAATTCCAAGCAGACAAGTGGAGCAAGGACAAGGTAGTAGAACAATAGAATTGAATCAAAAATTGGATTCTTTAAATATACAAGATATTTGAGTAGCAAAAGAAACGAGACTATAGAGCTATATTCCATCCCAACTATCTATAGAGGTCATAGAGGAGGAATTTCATACTACAAACCTAGTTACTCATAAGGTGAAGAAGGAAGGATAAGAGATAAATTCTCAAGTTTCATTACTAGCAGTAATGACCCTTGCAAAAGCAATTTTACAACCTCCTATTTTGGAGTCAAAGAGCAGCTTGCTTGAAGATCTTTCACATTTTTTAGAGTTAGATAAAGTTGCCAAAGAAGCTACCAAAAAGTTTACAAAATTAGGTGGTGATCCATTACATTGGAACCCACTTGATACGGAGATGCCTTTGGAGGGAGGATGAGAAAGTGAAGAAGATATGAAAAAAGATGAATGGGAAGGACCAAGTATATCCTTGGAGGAGTTTAGATCACTAGAGCATAATCACAGGGGATCAAAGGAGACGATGTATGACCTATGGGAGGATTTGAAAAAATATAAGGTGGACATTACAATCACACAACTTTTAGAAATATCTCCAATAATAAAAAAATCATTGAAAGAGGAATTACTTATGATAAAAAAAGAAGAAAAGAATGAGCAAGAAGACTGTGGTATGGATACAATCTATCAAAATATTGTTGGATGTGAAGGGAGTGGAGATAGAAGCAATGATTGTCGATAAGATCATATCCAATGTATTAGTGGATAGAGGGAGTGGTTTAAATATCATGCCTCTATAAACAATGGAAAAGCTTGGGTTGAGTTTGATTGGGCCTTCATCATTCATGATAAACATGCCTAACCAAAGTCTAACAAAGCTAATAGGTCAAATTCAACACTACATGATGGTTACAAGAGGAGAGGAATATATATATTGATCTTTTAAGTGATTCTCATGCAGATAGCCAAGGAGTCATTTTTATTATTATTGGATCGTCTGTAGTTGAAAAGGGCCAATGCCATAGTAAATTAGAAGAATGAGCAATCTACAATAATTTATGGACCTAATAAAAATCATACTTGAGTATCCATTAAACCTATTATTGAAATAAACAACCACCAAAGATCATCAGAGGATGATAGAATCAAATTCTTTAGGGTAGAGAAGGGCAAGCAACAAGTTGAGGAGGTGTTGACAAGCAATACTACCTTAAAATCAGACATACAAGGATTAAAATGTTTAGGCCCAAATCTTTATAATTAGAAGGATATTAGTGAATATGAAGCTTGGCTATAAACATATGCAGTTTCAGCGGCTGATGAAGAGGAAGGCATAAACTTTATAGAGGGTATTGAGGATGAAGATAGATTAGCATTTATCCTCAAAGTAGAAAATAGAGTATACGCGATAGAGGTGGAAGAATCCCAAGGGTTAGAAGTACTCAAAGAAGATGAGCCTCTAAAGGGGATGTTACACTATAAAATGACTTCTATAGGAGTTACATTAGGAGAGGACATGGCCAACTATTTGAATATGTCTTCAAATTGGTATCACAACAACCTTGAGTAGTCACATGTGGTAAAAGAAGATTGGAAATTTGTGACTATATAGATGGAAGGAGAAGAGCCAAAAAAAATGCAAATTGGGAATCAATTGAGTGGTGAGGAAATAAGTACATATAATGAATTAGTACAGGAACACTAGGATATTTTTGTATGGTTGTATAAAGAATTGAAAGGCATATTTTCAACCATTGTATAACATCTCATTCTTCTACTATCTAATACAATATCAATTAGATAGAAAGAAAGAAGAACAAACCTACAACTTCAATTGATAGTGAAGGCAGAGTTGGAGCAATTGTTACAAAAGAAATTCATAAAACCAGTAGAAATCATTGATTGAGTGTCACCAATGGTGCTAGTAAAGAAAAAGAACGGTATATTATGCATATATATGGATTATCAAAAGTTAAATGCAAAGACTTAAAAAGACCACTTTCTTTTATCCTTCATAATTAGCATCTTAAAAGAAGTAGATAGACATGAGCGTTATATTTTTATGGATGGTTACTCAGGATATAATCAAGTATCCATTGCAGCGGAGGATAGGCATAAGACAACATTTATGATCCTATGGGAAACTTTTATGTGGTGTAGGATGCCATTTGGATTATGTAATGCACCGGCAATTTTTCAACGATTGGTGATGTATAATTTCTCAGATTTATTATATAAATCCATAACAATATTTATCAATGACTTTAGTATATAATCACAAAGTGTAGACCATCTGATGAAGGTGAAGGAAGTATTAGAGAGATGTAGGAAGGTATGATTGGCCTTAAATCTAAAAAAGAGATATCTAGCTATACATCGGGGTGTATTATTAGGCTATAGAGTGAGTAAAAGTGGTAGAGAATCCAAACCAAAAAAAAATTAAGATCATCAATACCATTAGAGTCCCAAGTAATGTAAAAGAAGTGCAACGGCTGCTAGAACATGTAGGATGAAAGAACACTAAGTTTGTTTAGACTGATGATTGTCAGAAGACATTAGAAATATTGAAGATCAGACTAAGTTTGTATCCGGTATAAAGACCTCTACAATAGAACCTATCCTTCTATGTATATTGTGATACAAGTACAGTGGCAGTAGGTAGTGTTCTTTGCCAAAAGATTGAAGAAAATAGAAAGGGTGGAGATTATTCCATTGCATATGTAAGCAAACAACTTAATACAGCCGAGATGAATTATTCAACAATTAAAAGAGAATGTTTAGCTATGGTATTTTCAGTCAAAAAATACTGCCATTATTTATTAAGCGACAAGGTAGTTTTTTTTGTGGACCACATAGCAATTAAATACTTAGTCAATAAACCGGAGTTGAATGGAAAGTTAACATGGTGGATATTATTATTATAAAAATTTGATTATACAGTGGAGTACAAACCAGGCTTGGCTTACAAGTAAGTAGATTACTTAACAAGGTTGTCAAAAAATATAGAGACCAACCAAATTGATGATGGACTTATGAATGAGAATCTTTTTGTAGTGATAACAAAGCCTACTTGGTATGCTAGTATCATTGAGTACCTAACAACTATCCTTATGAATACCTCATTTCTCATACTCTAAGAAGTGTCAGATATTCCTTCTATATCTCTACATAGGATCTATCCTTATATTCATATTAACATCAGTTCATAAATGTTGATGTCTAAGTTTTTAAAGAAAAGCTAAAAAGTCTCCATGAATCTATTCTATTGTTAAGTCATCCTATAATCTAAAGCTAAAATTATTCATGCCTAAAAGATTACATGCTAATAATTATATATATATATATATATATATATATATATATAAATAAAAGATTAACTATTTATAACTATCTTATATTAATTTTTTTTTTTTATTATTTGGTTTTAATAAAACAATTTTTTTTTAACTACCTAAGGCGGCTTAACTGCCTTATCTAATTAAGCACATGTTAAATACAAAGGCGGCTAACCACCTCCTTATTCACACTAATTATTTTTAAGTTCTTCCTTTCTAATTCATTTACACTAGGTCTTTTCTTGAGCATTCTTTGGTTTATTTAATAATAATCTTTTATATATTAAAGATAAATAAAAATATTAAGAATTTAATATATAATCCAATATTAACATTATCCTCTCCCTCAAAATTAATTAATTCCACCTGATTATTGTTTTAGTGATAAGAATTAAAAGAATATTTTATATTATATTATTTTTTTTTAAAAATTTAAAATTTTTTTATTAATAAATTTTTTTATTTTTATTTTTTATATTATTATTTTATTCTAATTTTTGATTTTTAATAAAATTTAATTTTTGAATTTAAATTTATTTTAATAATTTTAATTTTAATTTTGATTATTTTATATATATATTTTTTGTGGTACTTTTGTCTGTAGTTATTTTATTGACGATCATAGCGAGTGTTGTACTAGTTGTGAATCATGATTGTTGAAGAGGATCGTGGCCAAAACGCAATTGTTGTATGGCTTGGCACACGGATGTCAATTGACGCGATTGTAGTTTGGCTTGGCATGCGGATGTCAATTGACACAGTAGTCATTTGGCGATAAACATAAGCTACCTTGTTCCACATTGTATATCAAATAGTTGTTAGTGCAAAAGTTGATATGTTTACTGAGCTTGGATTGAAAGTGTAGATTGTCGCATTTGTTGCTCACATCTTGGCTCCAAGGTGTAGTTGCTCTGGATGGTGACAATAGCAAAGTAGTGTAGTCATCAAATTCATAATTGAGGTGAGTAGAACATTGCCGCTATTGAAGATGTAGGTGATCACTATGCAATCTTAGCATTGATCTCTTTCCAGTGTGTTGATAATCGGGAAGGCAATTGTGTAATAATAATATTGTCTTTGAAGTCATGTCTCATAATCGAGTGGCAGCAGATCCTTTTCCACTCTTGAGTTCACAACTCTTTCTTTTCAATTCCAAATACTTTAAGAAATAGCTTTATAGAAAGCTAACACAATTCTTTACACTCCCTACAAATTTCACTAAGAAAGAATCAAAACCAAACTTGCAGTAGCAGTTCAAATTTTTTGCCTTCACTTCTCGATAGCAACAGACCTCACACCACTAAAACAAGCATAACTTTCTATTCACAACTTCAAAATAAGCAAGTGAGCAAGTTTTGGAATCCTCACAACTTAAAAAACATACCTTATAAATTTCATTGCAAAAGCTTTAGTATCCTCGGAGCTATTTCTCTTAAAAATTTGCATACTCCAAAACTTCTAACCCTAATTCTAGCAAGAGAAGTATCCTCCCTTTTTCTTCCACATCAATCCATGCCACGTCCTCATGGGTAGCCAAAATCCTATTAGATAGGCCTTATTTATTCCATACTCTTATCTCTTATCCCTTATAAATAACCATATTCCCTCAAAGTCAACAAGAAAGATAAAACAACCTTTATCTTTCTTCCAACCACAAAAGAATCTATTCTAAGGTAAAAGTAACATAAGAACAATACAAATAGCCATCCTAATTTATTAATTAAGTGGCTAAAATAAATCCTTCCTTTAGAACATCTTCCAAAATAGTCTCTAACATTCACACATAGATAATAAAAATAAATAAAAAATATAATATTTTTACATACTACATATAAATGCAGTATGATAGCTTGATTGCTGCTGCTAATGGCAATGCCATCATGCACGACTAGACTCCAACCTGCTAGATGAACATTGCGCCCTTCTATTCTAGGTCATCATCCTACCTATTTTTTATACTCTCTATCTACAGCAAAAATACAATACACATTATTGTGGCAAAAGTCTGCTTTGAATAGACGCAAGGTCCCTCTTTGCAATCAAGTTGGATCTAATATGCACAAACCTTCTTAAATTTTTTTTTGTAATTATAAAACCATGTGTGTAATAAATCAACAAACTAGAAGCTTGAAAATTTATATATCAAGATCCAACCATTTAAATAAGTTCAAACTTTGGAAATACAAAATTCACTTTTTTAGTCATTTTTACAAAAATTCTCAACTCTGAATTGGTCACCAATCACCAGATATCACCAAAATATTAGCAAGTAACTTTATAAGTCAAAACTAAATAAAAAAATTTTAAAATTTATATTTTTAGATCTAATTGTTTAAATAAGCTCAAAATTTAGGAATACAAATTTTATACCTTTGATCATTGTAACAAAATTTATAAGCCGTGAATTCATTATCAATTGTTAGATATCACCAAAATATTAGCACGTGACTTTAAAAGCCAAAACCAAATTGGAAACTTGAAAATTCATATTTTAAGATTCACCTATTCAAATAAGTTTAAAATTTAATAAAATATAATTTATATCTTTGATTGTTATACCATAATTTTTTTAGCTCCAAATTTATAGCCAATAGACCGGTATTACCAAATCCTTGGCAGGTACTTTTGAAAGTCAAATCCAAACCAGAAACTTAAAAATTCATATTTTGAGATCCAATTGTATAAATAAATTTAAAATTTGGGAGTATAAAACTTATATCTTTGATCATCATCACACAAAATTTTTGCTCCAAATTCATTGCTAATCGATTGGTATCACCAAATCGTTATCAAGTACTTTCAAAAGTCAAAATCTTAGATGCCTAAGAATAAAATTTTCCATTTCTCCCTAATCAAAGTCTTAATTGATATGAGATTTTAGTCATAGAATTGTTATAATAAAAGTGATATGTACTAAAAAAATGAGCTTCAAATTCGTCTTGAAATTCAAGTTTTAGCTTAAAGCAAACCCTTCTATTTATCTAACTTTTTAAAAATCTTAGTTTAATTTGCTGATTTTAATCAGCCATATTTCATTCTAGATTCATTTCTATCAATCCTTGGATATAAAATATTTAACTTAAAGTTTAGTTTCTAATCCAACTTCTTGATTTCTTGTTAGTATCTTAAAACTCCTAATATATCTAGAAAAGTGATAGTAGGTATCATATTAATAGCTTAAGTTCAAATAAGTATATCTCTCTCATCTAAGCTCCAAATCATGTATTTCTACCATCTAAGCTCATGCCAAGAAGAAGCTTTCTTTAAATACCTCTCTGGACTTGCCAAAAAATCCCATCCTCTTTTTCTTCTGAGTTCATCAAAGAAGCCTCAGCCAAGGTCATGAAAGTCTAAGTCAACAACTAATAGTTTAAAGTTATAAAAATACCAAATCTAATCCTCCAAGTCAATACTATTAATGGCAGTTGACTATTGACATCTAAATTTTTATTTATCCTTAATAAAATCCGAAATTCAACTTCAAATTATAGCAAAGGTAATATTTCTATGTGGTCGTGGCTATGATATCAAGCTGAGGTATCAGATTGAAAAATATATATATATATATATATATATATATATATTAATACTTTATTATTGTAGAATATTTTATTTTGGAACTGATTGATTTGAATATTGATATGCATTAAAAATTTGATGATATACAAATTTTTTATTTTTAGTTATTTCAAAAAAAAATTATCTTTTATTTTATTTTAGTATCATATTAGTTTTTAAATATTTGATATTCATAAATCACGAATAAAGTTTTGGTTCTTTTTATTTGTAATATGGTTTAAGCTTATTAATATTTATTCTTATAATTATGTCATCTGATAGTAGTAAGTCTACTGTTTTGTTTGAGTATATTGAGTTCATCACATAATGTCCCATCCATTTGTATTGAAATTTTCCTCTTTATCTTTTAGATATTGTTTTCAACTACAAAACTAATTGGCCTTTTGTATACTTGTTAATTTTAATAGGAATGTCTTAATATTTTTGCTATAATATATTTCTCCTAATCTAGTAATTTTTTAAATTGGATTTAATATTAGGTACTTCTGTCTTAAGATGATTCTTAAAAGATTTGATTTGATGTACATGGTAATGTCAAAACTTTCTTTGTAGTTGAGCTCAAATTATATTTTCTTCAGCTTCTGCTCTTTTAAAGTCCATTTGCTAAATTTGATGTAAGCGGTTTTCTATGATAGTTTGCATATGCCTTACTATAGCGGTATTGTGTTGTAACACATTTATACAATAAAAAGTATGAATAAGGATAAATTCTACTTAATACTTAATTATCTGGATTCATTAAAAACTTAAGGTACTTAAGAAAAGATTTATGAAATCTTCTTAGATTAATTCTTATTTTAATAGCTAATAGATAAACATTAATTAAAAAAAAATTCTTCTAGGTTGTAAAAATCATTTTATGGCTTTAAAAAAGCCACAAGTTAATAAAAATAGAATAAGAGAAGTAAAAAGTTAATATAGTAGATACCAAGGTTGAGTTGAGGATAGGATTAAGTTTGAAAATTCTTAAAATAAGTTGGATTAATATCCAAGGGATGACCAGATATGAGATAGGATTGAAATTGAACCTTTAGTCATAAAAATGACCACCGAAGGCAAAGATTAGAAACATTTAGAGATTGGCGAGTAGGATTTGGAAGAAGGTTTTGAGATCATTCCAAAAGAAAAAAAATTGCTTTCATAGGGTTTGTGAAGACAGAGCAATGGTTATTCAAAATCAGATTTTATATTGATGATTTGGATTTTATGTAATAAAATTACGGCTAGCTCTTTTGATTGCTTTGTGCAATTGGTGCAACATCTATACTTGCAAATTTGATAGTGTCTACATAATTGGATGAGCTAAGAGTGTAATTTTTTTTGTAATAAACTAATAGTGCGACTAGGAGATATTTGCCTATTAGTGCAAGGAGGTACCAGAAGTTGATAGTTTGAAGTTGTTTAGGGATTTTATAATATCTAGAGATCTATCAGTCAAAACAAGATGAAAATTGGCAGAGTAGTAAAAGATGCAAAGATCAAGTTATATACCAAGTTTGAGCTAGAATTAACAATTGAACAAGGAGAAGTTATTGCTGGCATATCTATATCAAACTTTGAGTAAGAGGCTGAGAGACGTTAATGCGGAATTTTGGCATTATCTTATAGTTTGTAGGTTGGATTGGACTGAAATTTTTTGAGCATGTAGATGACTTATAGTGGTATTTGTATAAATTTTTTGTATGAAGTAGACAATTAGATTAGGAGTTATAGCTTGTTAGAACTCACTGATTAAAATTAAGACTTGTGAAGAAAATCTAAGTTTCCTTATTATGAAGGTAACAAAGCAATTAGAGTTATGTGTAGTTGAGATTACTAAAAAGAGTGTAATTGAGCACTTTATATTAGATTTAGACACTTTTGTATTGAAATTTGGATTATATTCTTCTTATATAGAGTGAAACCTATTAGGATTTCTTGCATTTTTATAAACACAATCTTACATTCCTTAGCCAAGTATTTGATGCATTCCTAAACTAAACAACATATAATACGATATTAAGGGTGAACCCGGCGTGAAAGATTGGGGTGGAAGATTGGAATTTATTTTAGTTATTTGGAATTAATGGTACAAGAAAGCAAGAAGGTGGATTTTGGAGTTATTGATGGAGCTTTGGATAGTGCATTGTCGTGAAGTAAATACATCCATATATAGAAACCTAACTTAACTATCTTTTCTTTAAAATTTTATTAAGTTCTTTCTTTCTTCTTACCAATCTAAGTTTTTATATAATTTAAGAAAAATTTCTCACTTTCTTTCTTTTTCTTTGGCTAAAATTTTACTTTATCTTTAATCTTAACTTTAACTTTGATTTAGCCTTGAAAACTTCTTTTATTTCTTTTATCTTTTTTCCAATCTTAGATTTTAGTAGATTCGGGATTATATTTATAGATATAAGGAGTTTTGACTTTGAGGTTGAAATTAGGATTTTACCAAAGATAAATAGAGCTTTGGATGTCAATAGTTGGCTGCCATTAATAATTTTGACTTGGAGGATTAGATTTGGGATTTTTATAACTTTAAACTATTAATTGTTGACTTGGACTTTGAAGACCTTGGCTGCAACTTCTTTGATGAGTTTGGAAGAAAAGAAGACAGGGTTTTTTGGCAAATTGAGGAGAGTATTCAGAAAGAGCTTCTTTTTGGCATGAGCTTAGGTGGTAGAAACGCATGATTCAGAGCTTAGATGAGAGAGATATGCTTGTTTGAACTTAGGCTACTAATATGACACCTACTGTCACTTTTCTAGGTATATTAGGAGTTTTAAGATACTAGCAAGAAATCAAGAAGTTGGATTAGAAACTAGACTTCAAGCTATATATTTTATGTCCAAGGATTGATAGAAATGATTCTAGAATGAGTGAGATATGGCTAATTAAAACCAGCAAATAAACTAGGATTTTGAAGAAGTTAGATAAATAGAAGGGTTTGCTTTAAGCTAGAACATGAGTTTCAAGATGAATTTGAAGCTCATTTTTGGTGTACATATCACTTATATTATAAAGAGTCTATGTCTATAATCTCATATCCATTGAAACTTTGATTAGAGAGTAATGGCAAATTTTATTCTCAAATATCTAGGGTTTTGACTTTCAAAAGTATCTTCCAAGGATACGGTGATATCTAACGATCCGCAATAAAATTCATAGCTCAAAATTTATGTGACAAAGATCAAAGATATGAGCCATGTTTTTCCAAAATTTGAGCTTATTTGAATAGCTAGATCTTAAATTATGAATTTTTAAGTTTCTAGTTGAGATTTGACTTTCAAAAGTATTTGCTAAGGATTTGGTGATATCTAATGATCAGCAATGAATTCATAGCTCAAAATTTATGTGACAAAGATCAAAGGTATGATTTATGTTTTTCCAAATTTTGAGCTTATTTGAATAGCTAGATCTCAAATTATGAATTTTCAAGTTTTTAGTTTGATTTTTACTTATAAAATTACTTGCTAATATCTTTGATGATATCTAGTGATCGGTAATGAATTCATGGTTGAGAATTTTTGTGAAGATGACTAAAGAAGTGAAATCTATGCTTCCAAAGTTTGATATTATTTAAATGGCTGGATTTTGATTTATAAAATTTTAAGCTTCTGGTTTGTTGATTTATTATACACATAGTTTTGTGACTATAAAAGAGAAATTTAAGAAAGTTTGTGCATATTGGATCCAACTTGATTATAAAGAGGGACCTTATGTCTACCCAAAGCGGTCTTTTGCCACGACAGCATCAAGTGGATCTTCAAGTGGAGTTTTAAGTAGATTTTCTTCTAGTGGACAAAGTATGTATCTAGATTTGAACACTGCAAATATGTTTCAAGCTTTTACATTATTTATGCAACAGCAATAGGGCAAGGATTGCAAAGAGACTTCGGCAATTAAAGCACTAGAAGTAGTGGTTAACAAGGTCAACCAATTTGATGGAAAAGACATCTCTAAATACTTAAAATGTTATATGCGGAAAATGCAATGGAATCAAGTCTCTGAAAAAGACATGATTTTATTATTTGAACTTGCTACAATGCCGGAGATAAGAGAATATGTGAAATCAGTTATAGAGCAATTTGGAAGCTCTTGGGAGAGATTCTCTCATGCGTTAAGAGATGAGTATTTTTTAAAAGACTCTGATTTGGTCACTAAGAAATCTTTTTTAAAATGGATTGAACGTCCTAATAAGAAATTGCAAGCTACTGAGTTATTAAAGAAGTTTGAGAGACAATATTCTTAGTTATTGAAAGTAGAAAGGTAATCTTGGAATGAAACAAGATTGAGTTATTTCTTCAAGTGATAGATAGGAAATTGCAAGAAAGATTGGAAATTCTTTTTGAAGATAAAGAAGAGGATGAAGGATTAACAACAAAATAGAAAAAAGTCAAAGATGTAGTGGGGTTGCTTGCAAAAAGGAAAAAGAGGAAAGATAGGGTTGATATTCAAAGAATTGTATAGGTACCTAAAATTCAAGTGTCCACTTCACAATCAATGGTACCTATTGTTCAACCTTCAACAATTACATTAAAGAAAAAAGATGTGAGAATTGAAGAACTTATATGCAGGATGCGGGATCTTTAAATTAAAGTTATAAGGTTTGAGGAGAAGACTTCTGCAATGAATTCAAAATCCACTTTTAAGCAAAGGTATGTACAAAGATGCATCTAGTATGATAATGACTTCTTTTCTCGAAAGGATTGTGGTGAATTCAATGAAATGGTCTAATAAGGCATTATTTTTTGAAAAAATGGAAAAGTGGCGTTAAAAGATACTAGTGATTTTTTCCAAACCAACTTTGGTAAGAGAGGTATGAAAGCATTGATTAAGAATTATTAGACATCAAATGGGTTGTTGTAATGGAAATTGCAAGTTATGGTACCAAGATGGATGACAATGGCAAGCAAGAATTTTTTGGAAATATTAAACCAAGTGGGATTTGGTCTTGTGCCATTTCTACAATGCATAAAAAGAAGATGCCACAAGAAGCTTTATTGAGGACTGCTACAATAATTCGTGGAATTATGGGTTGGAAGGATTCTATGGAAGCTTTATCAATACATGCCTATATTGCTAAGAATCAACATGAAGCCTTGATAGAAGAAAAGAGAAGACAAGATTCTAATGACCTAAGAGAAGGGAACTCTTCGAAAAGGCAAACTTGAGGAGATAAGGCTTGTGAGATGGCTTCATAAGAATTACCAACAAAAGATGCTTCAATATCTTCAAAGAAAAAATCAAAGGACTTAGGAAAAAAAGGTAAGTCAACAGCTTACAAACTTCTCTCTCATATTAAAGCAATAACAGATTTAAAGGGGGTGCTTGAAGAACATGTCCTCAATGTTAAAGTTGAATTTATATTGAAAGAAATATTGGATATTACAAAGAAAGAATTCTACAATGTCATTATTGACAATATTAAACAAAAGAGGTAATTAATGGGTGAAGTTGGATCAAATCATGCTATTGATGCACATATATGTGAAGATGAAGAAGATAAAATTGATAATTATTGTAAAAAATCAACAAGTAGAGGAAGGAGTTATAATCAAAAAGCATGTTGTCATAATATGTTGTCGTATTGTGGTTCGGCTATTATGTGAAAAAATTGTATATGTATATTTAATGTATAATTTACTACATAGCTAAATGAGAGCCATATCAATGGATTTTTATTGGTTATAGGATGTAGTTAGGTTGCTAGTTTAAAAGGGATCTATGTGGATGAAAAGAGGTGGATGATAGAAATCTCTATTCTAATTGGCCAAAAATCATGTCCAATGGGCTTTGAGGAGACTATCCGAGGGTTTATTAGGAACTAGGGTTTGTTTTTTGAGGGAAGTCGAACATCAGAGGTTAGGATTATAAGGTTTAGGTTTTTGGATCTGGTTTAGGTGCAAATTTTGTGTGATTTGCACTTTTTATGAAGAAGTTATAGGCGCCCAAAGTTAAGGTGTCAATTTTGGACCTATTGTCACTCGTTTGAGTATAACTTGCGCATACAGAAATCAATTGAAGATCGGAAACTAGGATTGGAGAGAGCACTTTTACAGCTATACTTTTCATATATAGCTTGATAAAATTTCAGCTAGGATGAAGGAGATATTGGGAGTTGAAGTCAGTGCTTACAGACTTAAAGGCAGTAAGTGACTTGCTTACATAGTAGTTACATTTTGAGCTACATCTTATGCAATTTGATATATTTTTGGCTCAAAATTTTCAAGAGTGTATATGTTTATGTCACAAGACTATGTGCAAAATTTTTTGTGGCATTAGGATTTTGGGTTAGTGAGATATAAGGAAAATAGTGCTCGGGTGTCTCTGAGCTAGGGTTTTAAGCACTTGCTAGGGGTTTTGAGATAGCAGACGATTGAAAATGAATTTATGGTTGATTCTTTCTTGTGGTGAAATTTAAGAAAATTATCTACACTTTGAACTAAATTTTATAGAAATTGAACGGTTAGATCAAGAGTTATTAGACTCTAAAGTTCAATAAGAAATAAGTCCTTATAGGTGAATAAAGTTTTGAAGGGTTTTTGTGGAAATTTGAACCCTTTTTGTACAAACTTACTTGAATACAAGAGGGTTTATATATATAACTTTTCTTTTGTGAGTCTATTATATTATTTGTCTTTTTTATTAAGGACAAATCACATGTTGGATTTTTGCCATTAAATTTCAAATAAACTCTCCACAGCCAAGTACCCAGTGTATTCCCAGATAGAAGGCCACGTCATACGACAACGTGAAGTCTTGCTTGAAAATGCTCCGGGCACCTAGCTGTGGAAGATAAAAAAAAAAAAAAAAATGCAACAACATCCTAACAATTCTAATAGAATCTTAAATAACTTCTATTAAACCTTAACAATATTAATAAAGCTTTGATCCAATTTTAAAGAAATTACGAAAAGAAGAATAAAATAATCATATATTAATCATAAAAAATTAACATATAAAATAATAATTTTAGAAAATATTAAAAATAAAAATCTTAAAATCCTAATCAAACCCTAGTCAAACCCCAATTGAAACCTTGGTCAAATTTTGAGTCAAACCTTGGTCAAATCTTATATCAAACCTTGTTAAAATCCTAAATTAGACCTTGATCAAATCCTAAATCAAACCTTGATTAAATCCTAAGTCAAACCTTGGTTAAATCTTAAGTCAAATCTTGGTCAAATCCTAAGTCAAAACCTAAATCAAATCTTGGTTGAACCCTAAGTCAAACCTTGATCAAATTCTAAGTCAAAACCTTAATCAAATCCTAATACTAATAAAATTTTAATCAAATCCTAATCAAATATTAAACTGTAAATCCAAATAAAATCCTAATGAAATCCTAATGAATCCTAATCAAATACTAAATCTTAAATCAAAATCCTAAATCTTAATAAAATTGTAATCAAACACTAAATCCTAAATCCTAATGAAATCCTAATCAAATACTAAATCCTAAATTAAAATCCTAAATCCTAATAAAATCCTAACCAAATATTAAATCTTAAATCCAAATCCTAAATTTTAACCGAATCCTAATCAAGCCCTAAGCAATTCCTAAGGCAGTTTTAGAACCTCAATAACTACCAAATAAACTACTGTTCTTGATTAAAAATTTTCACACATCCTACTAACTAAATCGACAACAAATAAATCAAGTTTGAAGAAGATCAATCTTATCAAAAAGTAAAAAAACCAATAAATGTGATCAAGTGTCAGCTGGCCTCCTTCTCTAATCTTGATGCCAATATTCTAGTGTCTAAACCTCTTATTCTCACCATTCAATTGCTTTCAAATTTCATTTGAATGTAGGAAATTAAGTCTTCTCTTTGTAAATACAAACTTCATTCAAATCATATAAGAAAATTGCTCAAAATTTGTAAAAGTCTAACTAACTTTCAAAACCCGATTTCCAAGACCTTAATCCACTTACACCTCAATTACTTATAATAAAATCATTAGATTAAATTAAAAATTATAGTACAAATTAATAACAATATCACCAACCAAGCTACAAAATTTTAATTATAGATCTATTAAAAAAAATTTGTAATTGCCCAAAGCATAAATCCTATTTTATTTCACAAATCCCAAAATCGCCCAAAACAACCTTGACTTTGTAAAGCTCTTACAAAGTCAGGTTTGATCTAAATTACTCCAAATTAAATCATATGAAAAATCTCTCAAGTCTATTATTTTATCCCACTCTTTGATCTGCCAAAAAGCTTTTGATCTACCTAAGACACATGGTTTTGTGCCTTGGGATTTGATTCAGACCCCGGTTCATAACTGGTCCTCTCTGGGTATCTATTTTGAGATTTTTATAGTAAATTTTTTTAAATCCTATTTTTAATTCTTTTCTAAAGATGTCTATATTATTTATTTTTCTAATCTACTTTATTTTGCCTTGTTTATGGCCATACAAAGCAATTAGAAGTCACTTCTATAAAAGATAGCATTAACACCTTTTGATTTTTTTCTACCTCTTTTTCTATTATTTATTTTTTGAGGATAATTTTCTCAAATATTCTCATTTGAGCTTTTCTATAATATAACCACTTTTTTTTTCTTTCACCTAATGATCATATTACTACACAACATCTATCTTCTTTGAACATGTGCATCCTTTGGTATGCATCAATGGTTTTTTAATAGATCAATGTATGATGTTCTTCATCTTGGTCAAATTCTTGATCTTCAATTTGCTCTTCCTCTCTCATTTCAATAGTCCTTAATAGATTTTGTTCTTCATCAAAATATGTACATATTCTTCTTTATTTGAATAACTTGACTCGCTTGCTTGCTATAAGTGATTTCAATTGTATTCCATCAAGTTTCCATAACAAATATGTTCCATTGTCATAGACTTCTATCACAACATATAGTCCAAACCAATGTTTAGTAAATTTTCATAATGTATTATATTGGTTGTCCAAACTATTGTCATAGACTAATATCTAATCACCTTCTTCTATTTTTATAGGCTGTAGTCGATGCGTTTTATCAAATCTTTCTTTATTCTTTTTCCTTCCTTCTTTCAACTTTCCTATTGCCACTTCAATGTCCCTAGGCCTTCTTTCCAATTGTTGAATCCATAATGCTAAAAGCTCCTCTTTTTTAAAATAATATTTTCCATGTAATAGGTATTATTTTTTTTATTGGCATAACTGGCTTTTGTCCATACATTAATTCAAAGGGCATATAACTAGTCACCATACTATGAGTTGTACAATCTATCCATAATACAAATGGTAGTAGCCTTGGCCATTGATGTACTTTGCCATTGTATGTTTTTACTAATGCCTTATCAATAAGTGAATGTCCATGCTTATTCTTCCTATTACCTTCTAGATTATATGCTATTGTCAAAGAAAGTTTGATTCCTATTCTACCAAAGAATTCTCTTGCTTCTTTTGCATCCAATTCACTTCTATCTGCCATGATTTTTTCTATACAACCATAGCAACAAATAATGTCTTCTAAGAGAAATCAACATATATTTTTAGTACTCTTTGTTCTTAATGCTTGTCCTTCAATCATATTTAATAAATCTTTAGGTGCGAGTACCAAATATTTTATTTATCTAAGTCTCATAGGCATTGCCACTAAATCCACTATCCACTTATAATATAGTGCTAGAGGATAAGTTGAATATAATTCATCTCAATGTCGAATATTAGAATAAAATTGATAAATTTCACATGATCTTATAAAATCAATCACATCTTTATATATGCCTTTCTACTAATATTTTTCCTTCAATTTAGTAAAAGTTATCCATATTCCTCTATGCCATGCCTACAAATTTTCATAAAATTTCTTGATAATCTTTTATTGAGCTTTTAAATCACATATCACCCATTGTGATACTTCTCCTCTTTTCTTTGGATGCTTCCATAAATATCCATCACGTAAAAAATATCCATAAGCTTTCTTATGAATTTTTTTAAATTTTTGATCTGTCCAACCTTCTTGTTGCTTTAATGTACTTAGATACTTTTTAATATCTTTCCATTCACCTTTATATAAGTCTCTTAAAAATAATTCCAATGGCATATTCAAACATATACCTTCTTCTTTTGATAATGCATTAGTATAAGAATTTGTATCCACATCATCTTCCAAATCAATCATATCTTCTTTATCATAATACCTTGTCTTTGATAACATATCTGCAATTCAATTATTTCACCCTACAATGTGTTTAAATTCTAAATTCAAAGATTTGATATATATTATCTATCTTAATATAGCAATATCAGGAATTGAACAACTTGTAATCATGCCTAATAAAGACAGACAATCTGTTTCTATAACTACCAATGTACCAATCAAATACTCGTTTTTATTTTTCATAGCAATTACTACATCTCATATTTCTCTTTTAAATTGTGCATATGTTCTTTGTCTAATATTCAAAACCTTTATTCCAAACCATATTACATATCTATTCCCTTGTCCAATTGTCCAACCTATTCTAATTGGACTTGCATCAATTATTAATATTATTGATCTTCCACATTCATAATTCACTTTCTTCAAAGTTAGAGGTCAAGAAAGAAGTTCTTTTAATTTTTCCATAGCTTTTTTTTTTTTCTTTTTTCTATTAAAATCTTTTATTCTTCTTTAGCAACTCATATAATGAATCTGCCATATGTACAAAATGATGTATCTATATATGATAGAAAATGCACACTCCTAAAAATCTTCTGACTTCCGTAGTGTTAGTACATTCTTTCATCTTTTTAATAATATCAATATTTTTAATACTCAGTTTACGTCGATATAATCAACACATGTGTCCAACAACCAGTATTTCATTTATCCCAAATATAGATTTTGTAACTGATAAGGTCAAGTGTACCTCTTCCAACTGTGATAAAATCTTTTTACAATCCATAATATGATTTGCAATAAATCTTCTACAACCTTTTTGATCCAATATGTCATCTATTTCTTCTTTTGTATATCCTTTAATTGGAATATCATCTAAAAATGGTATAGTCTTTTCTGATATAAATTCCCTCAATACTTTGTTCATTCTATTCATTATATGAGTTATTGAATTAGTAGCCCCTTGAGGCAATGTACACATTTTTACTAAACCCAATAGAGTCTTTATAGTAATTAAATCTCTACTTTATAGGTTGCATGTCTTATATAAATCTCATTGTTCCATTTTTCTTTGATAGTGTTGTCGTGTTGCATTATGTTTATATAGTAAAAGGTATAGATAAGAATAATTTATATTTAATATTTGATTATCTTAGTTCAATAGGAACTTAAGATACTTAAGAAAAGGGTTATGGAAGCCTCTTAGATTATTTTCTTGTTTTAATAGCTAATAGATAAAAGTTAGTTGTCAAAGTTTTCTTCTAGGCTATACAAACTCTATTACTAATTTTGAAAAGCCATAAGTTAATTAAAATAGGATAGAAAAGGAAAATAGTTATTATGGTTGATACTAGGATTAAGTTGAAGATAGGATTTAACTTAAAAATCCTTAGAATTAGTTGAATTGATACCCGGGGAAAGATCGGGTATGAGACAGGGTTGAAATCGGACCTCTAGGGACAAAACGACCGCCAAAGACAAAAAAAAGGGACATTCAAAGATTGGTGATTAGAGTTGGATAGCTAGCTTGAAAGCAGTTCCAAAGGCATTTAGCTTGCAACTATAGGGTTTTGAAAGACTTAGTAATCACTATTCAAAGTCAAGGTTTGTATTGGTGATTTGGGTTTTATATAAGACAATGATGGCTTGCATTGTTGAGTGATTTGTAAAATCTGTGAAGCATCTACAATTAAAAATTTGATATTGTTTGGATTTTTGGGTGTGCTAAGTATATATAAAAATTTGTATTAATCTAGCAATGCAATCAAGAGATATTTGAGTTTTGATACAAAGGGTTGTCGGAAGTTGGCAGTTTAGGGTTGGATAGGGTTTCTATGATAACTAAAGATCTCCCTATTGGATCAACGTAATTTTTGGTATGTTGATAAAAGACTTGTAGATTGAGCTACACACCAAGTTTGAACTAAAATTAATAGTGAAAGAAGGAGAAATCATCACTGGAGTTTCTGCATCAATCTTCAAGTTGGCGGCCGAGTGTTATTAGTGCGCTTTTTGGGCGTTTTCTTGCAATTTGTGAGTTGGATTGGACTAAATTTTTTTGAGCATGTAAAAGACTTATACCAGCGTTTGTATACAAAATTTCACACTAATTGGACGGTTAGATTAAAAATTATAGCTTGTCAAAGCTCATTGATTAGGATTAGGACTTACAAACAAAAATAAAAATTGCTTGATTATAAAGGAAACGAGGTAATTGGGATATATATATGGTTGATTTTACTGAGAGGAGTGTTTTTAAACACTTTTGAATTGAAGCTCAAATTATATTCCTTATACATGGGTGAAACCTATTAGGATTTCTTAAATATTTGTAAACAGTACTTTACCTTCTACAGCCAAGTGCCCGGTGCATTTCTGAACAAGACAACACGTAATAGGACACTATAAACCATCAATTTGAATAAGATGCTATAGATGGTTCTAAAATCTTTATTTCAATCTTTTCATTAAGTAAGTTTATCAACTTAGATAAATGTGTTCTTGGTACTAGAATTGGTCGTAAATTCCATAGTTCATAAAGAACAGTAAAAATAACCATTAGTGCTATAATATTTGAATCAATACATCCAATTTCATATGCTTCAAATACAAAAGCCTTTCCGTGTCATAAAAGCATATTTCTAAAGTATTTTTTTCACATTTTGTCAAGAATCCTTCACATCCAACTTTTAATCCATCTAATGTAGCATCCATAAATTCATGCCTTATTTTCCTAGGATCTCTCAAATTTGGTTGTGTAGATGCTCTTCTCACTTTTTCTTCACAATCTGATGGTAGTGGCAAAGCCACTAGTTTAACCTTTTTTTGCCACTGATTTATACTTAGTTTCAACATGTATCTCTTGGAGACTTAAATTTTCTATAAAAGTTTGAATTTCATCATAAAATTCTTTAGAACATACATTGATAACTATATTACCTCCTTGTAATCTACATTGCAATAAATAATTTAATTCTCCTATAGTATCCATGAATCCTAGTTCTTCAAATATTCCTAATATAAATTCATCTTTAATTAATCCTCTATTTTCTTTCAAAGTTTTTTCTATATTTTTAATATAATATTTATCTATTCTTTTCATCCTTTCAATAGTTTTAAAAGATAATACACCATCTTATTTCAATCCAATAAGTCTAGTAGGTAATATCATCTTTATTAAATTTAGCAGGAGTATATCTTCCTCTAATCCATAGTAATCTTGCTTTACAATGGTGCGTGGTAAAAATCCTCAAGGTCTTCAAAATTCTCATTTGATAATGGCTTTTTTTTCAACTTATCATGATTTCTTTCATGATCGGTACAAATAGTTAAAAATTGAATTGCTTTCATTCTATTTTGGCTTTTTATTCTTCTATAGATTGAATCATCGTCCATAATCTTTGTTTCCATTTTTCTAATAATAATAAATAATTATCCCAATATAATTAGATATATAGACATATCTTGTACAAAAAAATATTGTTCATGAATGACATCTCATATCATCACCTTTATATTTGGACAAGCTTCATACAATTTTTTTTTTGAATTATTTGTTGATCTTATCATCCAGCTATGTTTAATATCAATTGGCCATTTTTCTTTTTTATATAATTCTTTTGATATCAAGTTGATTTCAAAACCATGATCAATTAGTGCTACAATTGGCTCTCCTAATTCTTTTAATTTTATTAAAGTTTTTGTTGTAGCTTTTGTCCAAAGACTTTGAGAATAATGACTAGAAACTTGAATACTATCTTCTTTATCTGTGAATTTAACTTGTGAAACATCTCCAACCAATTGCATTTCAATTTCTTCATCTTCATTGCTTCCTATTGCCTTTGTACCTTGTATATTTGATGTTATAGTATCACCAATAGATTTTTGTTTTCTTTTTATTGTATCAATAATAACTTCATAAAACTCCCATTTTGCAATTCCTAAAATCTCACCAATTGTAAATTCAACCTTTTCACTTAAAATCTGCTCTTCCAATACCTTCTTCAAATTAATAGTAGCCTCAATATTTGATTGTAATTTATAAACAAGGGCCTTTTCCTCCTCTTTTACAAAATCTCTTTCTTTCATAGGAACATTCTCAATTGTCTCTTCATGCATAGGATTTTTTTGTTGTCGTGTTTTTTCTTCTCTTATAGTCTTTTTTAATGGCCTTTTATTATTCTCATCTCTTCTTCTTTTTTCTTCTATTAATGAGTCATGTTGACTCTTTGCAATATGAGCATGCATCAATAATCTATCTACTGGATCATTCCATCCATTAATTTGTTGAATGTCATTGCCAACGCATTTTAAATCATCTTTGGTAAATTTTCCTCTTTCAGCATAATTCATTGCACCTGTCCACAAAGAACTAGATTCTCTTAGAAGTTCAAGATTTATGCTTAAATACTTGCCTCGATTTGCTTCTATCCAATATGTTGACGCTTCATTGCTTGAGATTTTAAATAATTTTCTTGCAAGTACCTTCATTCTTTCTTTACCAAAGTTTGTCTCTAATTTTTCTCCACTCTCCTTTAAATGTATCATACCAACTTTGAAAAAAACAACTCTTTTGCGTAGGGCCTCTGTAAAATCTTTACACTCCTTTCTTGAATGATCCACGCTATCACACTACATGCACTTATGTACTATACCATCCATTTGTTCAAATTTTTGTCTTGTTGATATTTTTGATAATTGGCCTTTTTTTTCAAGTTTTATAAATTTTATTTGCAAATTTCTCATTCCTCATATGATTTCATTAATTCCCATTTCTTCTTTCTTTGATGTTACCATTGAAGGTTGAATCATAGGTGTAGGATGGTTAGTGGGCAATTTTATCTTTGATGCTTGCAATGGTCTTTGAATATCCACCCTATCTTTTCTCCTTTCTCTTTTTGCAAGTACTCCTATTGCTTCTTTCACTTCCTTCCAATTTGATATCAATCCTTCTTCTTCTTCTTTATCTTCAAGTAAAATTTCCAACTTCTTTTTCAACTCTCTATCAACTACTTAAAAAAAAAGCTCTACTTTTCTTGGATCTAATAATAGCTTCTTTTTCTTTGATATATGGAAATAATGCCTTTCAAACTCTCTCAATAATTCTATCGCTTGAAGATCCTTCTTAGGCCTTTCAATACATTCAAGAAATGTCTTTTTTATAATTCAATCACTATCTTCAAAAAAATACTCATCCTTTAATGCTTGAGAAATTTTTTTTCATTAACCACCAAATTATCTTATAATGGACTTTACGTGGCTTCTTATCTCTAATATAATAGCCAGCTTAAATAGTTGAACCATCTCCTTTTCACAAACATGCTTCAATTCCATTTCCTTAACATAACATATTAAATATTTCATAATATTCTTCCCTTCAAATTGATTGATCTTATCCACAACTACCTATAATGCCTTATTTGCCATACCTTCTCTGTGATCTTTCACCTGTTATTGTTGCATGAATAAAACAAATGCTTCAAACATGCTTACAGAGTCTGGATCAAAATACATATCTTGTCCTCCTTTGCTACCTCCACTTGTTGTTCCACTTCTAACTCCATTAGAAGTTCCAATTGATGCATCATACATAATTTCTCCTTCAACTCTCTTGTCTTTCTTATCTATAAGTTAAATAAATCAAAAAATCCTAATAATCTTTCACCTCAAGCTTTGACGTTGCATTCACCAAATTATGTCGTAATATGTTAAGTCTTGCTTGAGAATGCTCCAGGCACTTGGCTCTGGAAGATAAAAGAAAAATATGCAACAACAAGATCCTAACAACTCTAATAGAATCCTAAATAATTTCTATTAAATCTTAACAATATTAATCAAGCTTTGACTCAATCTTAAAGAAATTACAAAAAGAAGAGTAAATAAATCATATATTAATTATAAAAAAATAATATATAAAAAAATAAATTTAAAAATATTAAAAATAGAAATCTTAAAATCTTAATTAAATCTTAGTCAAATCTCAATTCAAACCTTAATCAAATCTTAAGTCAAATCTTGATCAAACTCTAAATCAAACCTTGGTCAAACTCTAAGTCAAACCTTGGTCAAATCCTAAGTCAAATCTTAGTGAAATCTTACATCAAACCCTAGTCAAATCCTAAGTCAAACCTTGGCTAAATCCTAAGTCAAATCTTAGTCAAATCCTAAATCAAAATCTAAATCAAATCTTCATTAAATACTAAATTAAACCCTGGTCAAACCCTAAGTCAAACCTTGGTTAATTCCTAAATCAAATCTTGGTCAAATCCTAAATCAAAATCTAAATCAAATCCTAATCCTAATAAAATCTTAATCAAATCCTAATCAAATATTAAATCTTAAATCCTAATAAAATTCTAATTAAATACAAAATCTTAAATCTAAATCCTAAATCCTAATGAAACCATAATAAAATCCTAATGAATCCTAATCAAATACTAAATCCTAAATCCAAATCCTAAATCTTGATCAAATCTTAATCAAATATTAAATCCTAAATCCAAATTTTAAATCCTAATCAAATCCTAATCAAATCCTAATCAAATCCTAATCAAACACTAAATCTTAAATCCAAATCTAAATCCTAATCAAACCCTAACCAAGCCCTAAGCAATTCCTAAGGAAGTTTTAGAATCTCAATAACTACCAAATAAACTATTGATCTTGATTGAAAATTTGTATACATCTTATTAACTAAGTTGACAACAAACAAATTAAGTTTGAAGAAGATCGATCTTACTAAAAAGAAGAACAACCAATAAATCTGCTCATGTGACCGTTGGCCTCCTTCTCTAATCTTGATGCCAATATTCAAGTACTTAAACCTCTTGTTCTCACCATTCAATTGCTTTTAAATTTCCTATGCATGCAGAAAATTAAGTCTTCTATTTGCAAACACAAACTTCATTCAAATCCAATAAGAAAATTACTCAAAATCTACAAAACTCTAACTAATCCTCAGAACCAGATTCCCAAGACCTTAATCCACTTACACCTCAATTATTTACAATAAAATTATTAAATTAAGCTCAAAATTATAACAAAAATTAATAACAACATCACTAATCAAGCTACAAAATTTTAGCTATATATCTATTAAATTTTTTTTGTAATTGCTCAAAGCATAAATCCTATTTTATTTCATAAATTCCAAAGTTGCCCAAAATAACCTTGACTTTGCAAAGCTCTTACAAAGTCAACTTTGATCCAAATCACTCCAAATTAAATCCTATGTAAAATCTCTTAAGTTTTGTTTTTCATCCCATTCTTTGATCTGCCAAAAAGCTTTTGACCTGCCGCAGGCACATAATTTTGTACCTTGGGGTCTGATTCAGATCCCCGCTCATAACTGATCCTTTTAGGGTATCTATTTTGAGATTTTTGTAGTAAATTTTTCTAAAATCTATTTTTAATTTGTTTCTAAAGATGCTTAAATTGTTTATTTTTCTAATTTATTTTATTTTGCCTTATTTATGGCCATACAAAGCAATTAGAAGTCACTTTTATAAAAGGCAGCATTAACACCTTTTGATTTTTTTCTACCTCCTTCTCTATTATTTATTTTTTGAAAATAATTTTTTCAAATATTCTCATTTGAGCTTTTTTATAATATAACCACTTCTTTTTTCTTTCACCTAATGGTCATATTACTACAAGACAACGTTTTGATGATCCAAGTGATAAGGAGAAAGAAATTTCGAGTCATTATACTCAAAAGCATTGGGCTAGAGCAACTACAGAGGCATTAATAAAGATTAGAGATATGGATGAGCTAGTTGTTACCTTGATTGACCATGGTTCAGAAATAAATCTTATGTTTAAGAATCTTTATATGAAACAAAAGTGGCCAATTAATATGGAACTTAGATGGATAATACGCACAGCTAATAATACATGAGGTGAGTTGTAAAGATTTGGATTAGTGATGTGGCAATGGAACATAATTTCTTTGTTGAAGATGCAACAACTTATCTTCTTATATTGAGACAATCATATATTATTACAATGCGAATGGAAACAAAAGCACTTGATGACGGATCAGCTTATATACGGATTCATAGTAAAGATGGGAGAAGGAGAGTACAATTTTTGACTATTCCTCCAAATTATAAACGCAATCAAGACAATTTTAGAAAGAAACCATTGCCAAGATTTGTTGCAGAGTTTACAAATTTTTGAAGACTACGACTATAAAGCGAAATTATAGAGGTATAGAAGGGGAGGTATTCTCACAAAGAATATATATTTTTGATGCAGCATTTATTGGTATTCTTGAGAATGGAAGTATTATGTATAAGAGGATTGAGGATTTAAAAAGAAATGAGAGAAAAAAATTATGTGCTATTGAAAAAAAATTATACGGGATAAAAATATTAAAAGATGATGAAAAGATTATTGGTATTTATGAAAAAAATAGATTGAAAGATCTTTTAGAATTGATTACATCTATTGGATTAGGTGATGATGATAAAGTTATACAGATTCATTCAAAAGAAGTTTATGATATGATTGAGTCTTTTCAAATACCAAAAATTATGGTTGAAACAAAATATAAGATAATAGATAAGAAGGTGAAACCCATTGCTGGACCTTTGCCAAAAGACTGTAAAGAATAGACAAAAGAAGCATAAAAAAAAAAGAGCTTAAGAGATCTAAGGAATATTAGGCATAAATTTATTGAAGACACTTTTAAAGAATTGAAGATTGATTTTGATGGTTTTTTATTGCGAGAGAAAATTGCGTGCTTCAAATAAATGCTAGCAAAATAAGATAAATCATTTGCCTTTGAGTCTCATAAAATTGGGTGTGTAGATCCAAATATTGTAACTCCAATGGTTATTTTCACTATACCACATGTACATTGGAATTTGAGGCCAATTCCAGTGCCAAGGACGCATTTATCGAGTTTAATAGAATTATTAAAAGAAAAGATGAAGATGAAGATTTTGGAGCCTTCTTTTGCACCATATTCTAGTCGATGGTTTATAGTGCCTAAGAAAAATAGATCATTACGATTTATTCAAGCTATACAACAAGTAAATGTAGTGACTATCAAGAAATATAGGAATTAGACCGATAATAGATGAATTTGCTAAAGCATTTGTAAGAAGGACAATCTATTCAATGGATGATTTGTATTTAAGCTATGACCAATTTCAACTTGTAAAAGATAGTAGAGACATGACAACAATAAAAATGCCACTTGGATTGGTTAAAATGTGTACTCTTCCTCAAGGTGCTACTAATTCAGTTGCGTATATGATGAACAAGATAAATAAGGTATTGAGGGATTTTATTTCTGAGAAGACTATGCTTTTTTTAGATAATATTTTTATTAAAAGATATAAAAAAGATAACAAGGATGAAACTTTAGATAAGAGGGGGTGTTGCAAGTATGTTGTTAATCATATATAAGATTGTGAAAAAATATTGACTTGACTTGAGGGAGTTCATTTTATATTATCGAATATAAAATCTATATTTCGAATATAAGAAGTTATAATTATTTGATATTTATATGGATTTTATGGAAGAAAATCAAATCCAGCCAAGGTTGATGCAATTGGAAGAATAAAAAAAAGTTATAGTTCTTTAACAGAGATGCGTAGGTTTTTGGGTGCATGTGTATTCTATCATATTTAGATTCCTTACTATATTCATATAGTAGATCCATTGTATGAGTTATTATGCAAAGGTTATTGTTTTAAATGGAAAAAAAAGCATATCAAAGTAATACAAATATTGAAGAAATTATTGACATCACCTCCAATATGGAGAAAAATTGATTATAAGTGCAATAGACCAGTGATTCTTACAGTGGATATTAGTTCAATTGTGATTGGATGGACGGTGGATCAAGATGATTGAAATGAATATAGATTTGCAATTCGATTTGGAGCTAAGGTTTTAAGTACATGCCAACGTGTATATTCTCAGGTAAAAAGGGAATTATGGGAAATTATTTCAGCTATGAAAGTTGAAAAGGATTATTTAATTGGCACAATAGTGGTGGTTGAAATAGATTGTTTGCCTTTGCTTAGAATGATTACTAATTGTACAACCCTGAATATTGCAATGTTGAAATAGATTACATATATCAAGTCATTAAATCCAAAGTTTAAGCATGTTACGAAAAAAGATAATTTTGTAGCAGATGTGTTATCTTGAGCAAGATATGATGGAGAAGATGAGATGATAGAGGATATTGATGATGTTGGTACAAAATTTTATTCAATTTCACAATTGAACAAGGAAAATAAGCCATTTTATGAAGAAAATTACGAAGGGGATTTATTGAATATTAGACATTATTTGATCATATTAACCAAGCATGCTAATTGGTTGGTTGAAAAATTTAGACAGTTCAGAAAAAAAGCATACAAGTTCATATTACAAGGAGGATTTCTATGGAAGAGATCAAAATCAAACATTGGAATGTCACAACAAGTGGTAGGTACCAAAAAAGATGAACAAAAACTACTCAAGGAATTTCATGATAGTTTATGGGCAAGGCATAGAGGAATTTGGACTACTTTTGCTAAATTGAAGGAATGGTATTGGTGGAAGAATATATATGGAGATATAACTTCATTTGTAGAATCTTGTGTAACTTGTCAAATATATTCAAATATACGACATCGAGATGGTTTATATCTAATATATCCTTTGGCCATTCATTTTAAATGGATTGTGGATTTGGTTATTATGCTGATGGGATTATGGAAAATGAAGTATTTAGTTTTGGCTTGTGAAGATTTATCAAACCAAGTGGAAGGCAGGGCTTTAAGGACAAAGTCTACAGAAGAAATTTGTAATTTTTTGCTTGAGGATGTTATTTGTTACTATGGATGTGTGAGAAAGATCACTCTGGATCATAGAGAAATAAATGCACTTAAAGCTCTTGAATTCTTTAAGAGATATAGAATTAAATTATCATTGACTATGGCTTATAATCCAGAAGGGAATGCAAAGAGTGAACGTAGATACCCACCAATTGTAAAAGCCTTGGTTAAAGTTTATAGTGGAAGAATGAAAGAATGGCCTTGACTTCTACCTTATGCATTATGGGCTCATCGAACAATACATAATTCGGTGACATGATATATGCCAATGGAACTCATAACAGATCAAAAACCTATTATGCCAATTGAAGAACATGTGCCAACTTGGAGTATGCTATCTTGGAAAGATGAATTAACAAGAGAAGTGTTGTTGGCTATTAGAATTTGATAACTTGAACAAAGACCAGAAGATGTGGAACTAGCATTGAAAAGATTATAAAGGGCAAGGCTAGGGAACAAGACTTGGTTTGATAAACGACATTGAATGAGGTCTAAAGCAATTGAAGAAGGTGATTGGATACATATTTATGACAATAGTTTAGGGTAAAACTGGATGTAAAGGATTTTTTGTTTATCTGATTTGGCTGTTGTTTGTTGATATACATCACATTATTTATAATAATTATAAATATCTTTTCTTAGTGTTGGCTACTAAAATAAAATTATAAGAACCTTGTATGAAGTTATTATAGTAGAAAAGTATCCTCCTACAAATCCTTCATGAGCTTCAGCTATAATTGCTTTAGTAATGGGACTTGCTAGACATACTTATTCAATTCCATTTGAACAAGTTTTAATTAGTCTTTTTGTTTCATCAAGATAATAAAATCAGCTTCTAATTTCCACTTATCTTCTAATATTGATCAAAGTAGTAGTAGTAAGTCTATCATTTTTCAAAAAATAAATTAATAGTGCTTGCCAATTAAAAAATGATTTTGGTTCTTAAACAAATGTGGGATCGATTGATACCATAAACAAATTTGTATTTGGAAGATGATCTTCTACTCTAGTTGGTGCTTCCCTAGTAATTATTCTTGATAAGTAATCTGCCATAATATATTATTGTCTTAGTTTGTGTACAATTTCAAAGTCATATTCTTGAAGTAGTAACATTCGTCTCGCTATTCTTTTTGAGATTATTGGTCTGTTGATGAGATATAATAGTGCTTCATGATCTACATAAAAAATGAAGTGATTTGCTAATAAGTAATGTCTAAACTTTTGTACTGAGAATACCATTACTAATGCTTCTCTTTCTGTGGTACTATAATTTTTCTGTACTTGGTTAAGTAATCAATTAGCATAATAAATAGGTGAGTCTAAATTGTTAGTAATGTTTTGAGCTAACACACTTCCTATTATATTATTGGAAGCATCACAATAAATATGGAAAGGCTTGTTCGATTGTGGTGTAATCATTATTGCTGTAGTTGTTAGTTTTTCTTTTCGTGAGTCAAATGCTTGTTGACATTCATTTATCCAATTATACTTGATATTGGATTTAGTCAAGTTTGATAATAGTTGAAAAATGTTTGTAAAGTTTTATACAAATCTTCTATAATAATTAACGGAATCTATGAATTCACATATTTTTTTAAAATTTCTTAGAAGTGGTAAAATAACTATAATTTGAATCTTTGCTAGATCTACTAATAATCCTTTCTTATAGACAATATGAGCTAAAAGAGTACCTGAAGTTATTGCAAAAGTATATTTTTCTAGATTGAGACTGATTCTATATTTTCTACATTTTTGGAGACATTTTTTCAAATGTTCTAAATATTGAATATTTGTTCCATATACAGTGAAGTCATTGAAGAAAACTTGCATAAAGTTGTTTAGGTATTCTACAAATATGTACATAACTATCCTCTGGAAGGTTACAGGGGAATTTTTTAATCCAAATGGCATTACTTGATATGCAAATGGTCTCCATTCAATGATAAAACAGGTTTTGAACTTGTACGACCATTGGAATTTGGTTATATCTACTAAATCCATCTAACATTGAGTAGAGTTCATGACCGACTACTATTTCAAGGACAACATTTGTAAATAATAATAAAAAAGGGTGAGTTTTTGTTACTCCATTTAATTTTTTGTAATCAACGCATACTCGTAATTTGCCATTTTTTTTAGATACAATTACTATTAGTGACAACCACTCAGTTTGATCTACAAGAAAGATGAATCCCGTCTTAAGTAATTTGTCAATCTCTTCCGTAGCTTTGATAGCATATGCTGGATTCATTCGATATCTTGCTTATTTAATTGATTATACATTTGATTCTAATTTGATTCGATGTTCACAGATATGTGCTCGTACATCTTTTAAATCTTCACAACTCCATGCAAAAGTATCTATTTATTCCTATAGTAATTTTATTAGCTTTTGCTTGAATTCCTCATTGGATTATTTTTCTATTTTAACTTTCTTTGAGTGATCGCCAAAACCTAAATTTACTTCATCAATTTGTTCCTCTTCATTGATAGTCCAACTAGTAATGGCTTTACCTTTAACTATTTCTATAGCTAGAGTTGTATCCAACTTTATTGTATTCTCTTTGGTTTTATAAAAATATTCTAGATATTTAATCATCTGTCCTTCTGACTTATCTAGTGGTTCTTGTTTCTTTTGTTTTATTTCCAATTTCTTTTTTAATTCTTTATTTTTTTATATTATTGGTTCAACTATATTGCAATCATAACTAAACATTTTTTTTAGTCCTATTAATTTAATATCAGCTATAGAATGTAGTAAAGGTATAGCTTAATATATTATTTATTCTTTTATATTAGTCAATCCTTCCTCCCAATCATAACACTCTACTTGTACAGGTTGTTTTGATGGTGAAGGATATGGAATTTTTCAGGTATTAATCTTTTTTTCTTTATTTTTGAAAAAAATTATTAAGGTATCATGATCCCAGTCATTTCTAGACTTTGTTTGTTTAATCCACGGTCATCCTAATATTATAGAATAACTTTGAGACTTTTGTTCTAATTTGATAATTGTTACTGCAATATTATAAGTAAATCCTCTGATTTCTATTTGTAAATTGCAAATAATACTTTGTGGTGCCACTTTTTATTGATCTGCCATCTTGATCATAAATAAAGCTAGTTCAATATGATTGAAGCTTAATTTTCTACATAACTCATCCGTGATGATATTCACACCAAATCCTCCATCTAACAATACATTATATATGGTATAGTGTTTTATTTTGACCATAATGATAGATATTGCCATATCATAATTTTGATTTTCTATTTGAAAAAATTCTAGTATCTTTGATTTTGGTATGTGTCTTAGAAGAAAGGCTTCCATAACTTTTTTTTTGTAATATAGAGCTAACTGTAATAGTTGGCCTATAGTAATATTTGCTTTTGTTTGTTGGAATACATCTCCTATAATCTTTTCAACTTCTCCAGCTTTTTTTGTTTCATTTTCCATCACTCTTCTATCATTTCTTTGTTTAGTCTCATATAATGATTGCTCATTAACATTCATATTTGATTTTCTTGCCTCTGCTATTGGATCTTCTCAAAACTCTTCTTGCACCTTTCTTACATCTTTGGTTACATCTTGGTATATCTTTCTTTCTTTTTTCTATTCTTGGGATGTCTTTTTTCTTATTTCATTTAAATTAACTAGCTTAGGTTGTTCTATGGCCCTCTATTCATTTACTTCTTTATCACTAATATCATTATTTGAATTTTCTTCTTCAATCTTAATCTTTTGTCTTTGAGCTTTGATTAATACATACACTTTTGGAATTACTACATTTATTGCTATAGCAGACTTTCCTTCCTCTTATGCTTCTTTAGTTTCTTTTTGATGTTTTAACTACAATTAGTAATTTATCTTAATATGGCCACTTTGATGGTAATAATAACATTCAAGAATATTTCCTCCTCAAGCTTGATTTTCATAATTTCTTTTTGATGAGTGTGCATAGCTTCTTCTTTCATATCATCCTTCATGTCTTGGCCTCATTTTATCTTCATAGTAAATTCGTCTATTTTCTCTATAAAGATACCTTTCTTCTCTCTTATAGTAATTATTCCTTGGTTGTTCTTCTCTCCTATAGTAATTATTCCTTGGTGGTTTTTCTCTTCTATAGCACTAGTGATATATAGGTCTTTGATTCATTGCTTGATTTATAGATAGATTTCTTCTATGAATTTCTCTTTTTTGTATGTTATTCAATTGTGATTGTACTTAATTCACTTCTAATCCTCTATCTCAATACTACCAATTATAAGTATATTCATTAGTTTGATGAATATGGGTGTTACAAATGGTACAAAATTTTAATTGACATTCTGTGGAAAAATGTCTTTCATTGTTGTACTTTCGATAGATTATTCTAATCTGAAATTTCTTGGATCTAGTTGTTAACTGAGCTAATTTTTCTTTTAATTCTTTAAGATCATCCTTGGTTATTTTTTTAATCTTTTTCTTCACCCTCTTCTTCTTTTTGTCTTTTGAGTCATGACTCAAATTTTCAAAATTTGAATCATAAAATTTTTCTTTTCTATATACACTGAGTTCTATTTTCTTGGTTAACCATAAAGCTTCTTCTAGTGTGTCTGTTGGTAGCAAAGTTACATATTTTCCTATCTCTTTATGTAATCCATTTAAGAACCATATTTTTTTAAATAAGTCATGAAGTTTAAGAACAAGTTTATTAACTGCTCATACCACTCGTTCAAAGAATTCCTCTACATCTTCACTCTTCTTTTATTTGAGATGTGAGAGACTATCAATAACTTCTCCATCACTTTTCTTTTCTCTAAATTGAAGAATAAATGCTTTTTGAAATTCTATCCAAGTTGTGAAATGATTAATTGGATAGCAAACATATCACTCAAGTACTTGTTTTTTTAATATAATTGGAAAGAGAACTAACTTGTTATTATCTACTGTCTCCTTGTTGGCTTAGCAGATATTATTAAACTCTTTTATATATATATATATATATATATATATATATATATATATGTCTAGATCACCTTTGACTTTAAACCTAGGTAAAGTAGCTTTGATATGTTTGATTGCAAGTGCCATGTTGACTAATGTTCTTACAATCGGTGATATCAAAAATTCTTGCTCCCACTTTTCAATCTCTAGTATTTCCTGTATAGTTTTTTTTTGTTTGTTCAAATTAACTATTGGATATTGATTATTTGTAGCTATCAATGCCAGTTCTTTTGATGATTATTCTTCTATTAAAGATTTTCTTGTCTCTTTTTCAACAGTACTTAAAATACTAATCAAATATGAGCTTTCTTCACTACTTAAACCTATATTCTTTGTATATTTTTGTAGTAGAGGACTTGCAAATAAATCACTTTTCTTATTGTATCTTTCTTTTCTTTCAATCTTTTGTTTGTCGTTCCTTTCTTTCTTTACTTCTTCTTCTCTTTGTCTTTGCAGTCTATATATGTATTCTCGTTCAATAACTTGTTCTCTTGGAATTCTTCGACTTTTAGGAAGTTCAACCTCTTGGCTCATTATATCATACGCTATTCGATGAAATTAGTCATTGACTCTTTTATAATTAGAAATTGATATGTGATTTCTATTACAACTTATGTTGAATGATTGTCTTCTTTGAATTTTGTACTTATCAAATTAGATGGCTCCAAAGGCTCTTACACCAAAGAAGTTTCTTACTTTCCAAAATCAACTTTTATTCAACATTCATTAATGTAGATTCTTTTTTGAAAGTTTAACATATTACATTTTTTGAATCAATCTTTAATGGATATACTACCACTTAAATAGAATAGAATATTGTAATGATGGTCAGAGATAGCAACGTAAGTCTTCAGTATGGTCGCCAAATGAACACCTCATTTCTCATACTCCAAGAAGTGTCAGATATTCCTTCTATGAAGATGTATTATGGAAGAGAAAATTCCAAAAAACTTAGCAGTGTGTCACGAAAGCGCATGCAAAGGGCATTTTTTGAGACAACTTACAAGACAAAAGGTGTTAAAGGTAGGGTACTATTGGCCAACTTTATTTCAAGATGTACATACATATATTAGGAGGTGTGATGCATGCCAACGCTTTATTAAAAATGATTTACAAATAGAGTTGCTTCTACATATTTTTTTATTATTAGTATCATTTAAAAAATGGAACATTGACTATATGGATGAAATCCATCTTCATTCTTCCTAAGGCATGGCTTATATCATGGTGGCCACCGAATACCTTACAAAGTAGGCCGAGGCCAAGGCAATCAAGACAAATGATGCAAAAAATGCTTCTATATTTTTATTTGAGAATATTATTTGATTGTCTAAAGATCCTAATTAGTGATCGGAGAATACATTTTTTTAATGAGGTGATTTAAGACTTGACAAAAAGGTTTCAGATTGATTATTGGAAAATTACACCCTATCACCTTCAAACTAATGGACAGACTGAGAGAGTTAATCAAATCTTAGCAAGTATATTACAAAAAACCATGCAAGATTCAAGGAGGGATTGGGACACAAAGCTATTTGCGGCATTGTAGGCATACCGTATAACCTTTCTGACAATACAAGCCTTATCATTTTTCATTAGTTTATAGTATGGAAGCAATCTTATTTATTGAGTTAAACGTTCTTTCACTTAGAGTAGCAATAGTAATAAGGTTGATTGAAAAACAATCTTTGAAAGATAGATTGTTGGCCTTAGAAGTTTTGGATGAGAGCTGGAAAAGGAGTGCACAATATGTGGAAGCTATTGAATGACGACAAAAGATTTGGTTTGACAAAAAGCATAAGAAACATGAATTATAACTAGAAATGTTAGTGTTGTTATAAGATGCAATGCAATTAAATTTTCCAAGTAAGTTTGATGCAGTCTGGTTGGATTCCTATTTGATGAGAGAGGTGTTTCCAAACAATTTGATGCAGCTGAAGATATTAAATGGCAATATTTTAAAATTAAAAAAATTTAGAATTAGATAAATAAATTAGAGAGTAATAGGACTAATTAGTATAGATAGTAGTAGAGAAGAAAAATAGAGACCTGAAAATAATTAGAAGTAGAAGAAATTTACTTAAAATAGTAATTATTTTAGAATTAATATTTTTGTATGGAAATGTGATAGAGAAGGGCCTTACATTAAGTCCTTGCAATCTTCCACGAATATGAATTTGGAACTTAAAAAATAAAAATAAAAAATAAAATTTTACAAGTGTCCGAAAATAGGTCCCAGTGACCATTGACCATGGCATTGATAGAGATTGCATGTGGTGCAAAATCCTTGGCCGGCAAGAATGGGAGGATGGCTGAAGGTAAAATGGGGAGAAGATTAGTGCAATGAGAAAGAAAGATTAACGGACATATGGGAGGAGAGTGTGCATTTATTTGTGCATGTTTAGGAGACAAACAAAAAGAGTTTGAGTGTGAGTGAACAAGAGAGAATGTGATATCTAAAGAATAGCAATAGAAGAGAGGTTGGCTAACTAATTCGCTAGGTGAAAGCAAGAAAACGCGTAGCAAAGGGTGGTCATAATGTTATGTATTTTTGTGGGGAAGATTTTTTGTTCTTTAGAAATTGGTACAAGATGGCATCCAGAGCATGAGTAGGTAGGCAGATCCAATAGTGGATGAGGATCCATATATTGGCAAGATGCAACTCTTCCTGACGGAGGCTCTTGAGAGGCATGGCATCAACACAACGCTAGAATTATTTGCACTTGAACAGACCAATGCCATCACTAGATTGTGTTACGAGCAAGCCAAGTAAGCAGAGAGGGATAGGAGGGAGAGAGGACTAACTTGTCTTGTATATGATTAATGTGAGCTCAACGACTTGGAGATCTTGGATTAGTGGGTGATTGAGTCCTGCGCCAAATAGAGCATTGATTTATGTCTCCACCTCTAGAGCCGGTGCTGTGCACATGATGCTATATGGCATGACATCTTGTTGATGTTGATGGTTTAAAGATTTTGTTGAAGAAGTTGGAGTTAGAATTTTATTAACGGTCGCAGGGATTTTGAAAACTAGAGTAACGAGTGCCAGAGCAATTATTAGAGCTGTCAATTCTAATTGAAGCCTTTGGTGGTTTAAGATACATTCCAGATCCGCGGTGAACATTGCTTAGCTCTCAAAATTTTGCGGTTTATGGATTGGATAACTAGTGATAAGATTATTACAAGGAGTTGCTAAAGAGAATACTAAAAGATTCTATTGTTTGAGGTCGGAAGAGATGCAACTGTGCACTGGGAAAGCCACTTGAGAATCGATTGTCTTTTCTGGGGGGATCGCTGAATTCACTTGCAGATTGCGCTGGTGGTAACATGATGTTGACTTATTTCTTGTAACTTATTATTTTTGTGTTCTTTCTGCAGTGCAGAGCAAAGGATTGTCCTTCAATGTTCCTAAAATAAGATAACCAACCATGGTACTCTGATATTTTTGCCAGCAGCTCGTTATGATTTGTTCCTTATGAGGATATCTTTAGAGTTTGATCTCAGTATACAAGGATGAACTTCTGGCAGGACGCTAGTTCTTTTTAGCAAAGTTGTTCTATTAAATATCTAATGTGAACTGAGACACCGAAATGACATGAAACTTGTGAGTTTTTTTTAAAAAAAATATTATTCATCTTTGTCTTTATACAAAAGAATTGAAAGATCAAAAAATAAAAATAAAAAAAAAAAAAAAAAGATAAAATATATATATATATATATATATTTATTTATTTTTTATTTAATATATCTTATATATCAACTAATTAGATATTTGATGGTGCCAATATTATTTAATTTTATTAAATTATAAATAAAATAATTAGACTAGGTTATAAAAGTATAAGTTAGATTCAGCCATCAAATTACAAATAAAATTGAAGGTGGCAAGATTTAACTTATAAATTACATTAGAGTGGTTCATCCTTAGTTTTGCAGGAAGACATATGAATTTAGACAATTGGTAGGAAATAGAGAATTTGGTTGATTATTGAAGTCTTTGCTAGAGGAAGCTTGATAGAAACCTGGCCAAGGTGACAGCACATATTGACCTACATGTGACATGATTTCTAATTTCAAGCAAGGATCAATGATTAAGCAAGAATGAGATGGAGAACCAACTTTAGAAATATCAAAATAAAAAGAGAAAAGATTTGGAAAGAGCAATGCATAAATGCTTTAATTTGAGGAGGAATTTGGTGGTAGTTTAGTATTGGCTTAGACTAAAATAAACAAAGATTAAAATATTGAAATACTAGAATAAATACTAATTAAAAGAACCACTTCCCAGTGAGCTAGAAATAGAGAGTGTATTCTTATAGATGGTAGAGACATTAATAGTGAACTAAGCAGATCTAGCATTGGCATTAGTGGTTGAAATAAAATTGATTGTGGAGACAAAATTGATTGCAAGATAGGTAGTAGTGCTCATAGATTGTATAAAGTTGGAATAAGAAGAACCAAGTTATTGCTAAAAAAGAATAGTGGTGCCAATTAGGTATTAGATTTGATATTGCTAGTTTGAAGGATCAAAGTCTAAGCAAGGGTAGGAAGCTCCTCTTAAAATATTATATTCGAGAGATCACTATGGTACTATTTTACACATTTTAGAATTTGTATTCGTTGCTTATTGAACTATATTCTAAGAGAATGTAATAAGAAGATTTAATAGCAAGTTTGATTCAGACAACATTTGAGATTTTTACAAAATACGTATTACCAAATATCCGAAGGTGGAAAAGATTTGATTTGCAATAGTGCCAAAGTTTAAACACAATGGTATTGTACAAGATTTTTTTGGTGGGACTTTAATTTTAGAAATTAGTGGCATAAATAAATAATTTTTTTTTAATATTATTTTGTAGAGCATATACCAAGTTACATTGAATAAAATTCTATTTTTTCTTTTTGCAATATTATTTTGTTGTAGAATATAGACTATTGATAACTATCATTGAATGCTATAGATTTTCAAGTAGCTATTGAAGTTAGAAGAGAGGTGCTCTCTTCCATGGTCAAAATGAAGAATGTAAAATTTAAACCCAATTTGTGTTTTGACATACATATGAAATATTTGAAAGTTTTAAAATATTCATTTTTTCTTTGAATGATTCAAATTATTATATATCAAGAATAGTTACAAATAAATATTATGTAATATTTAAAGCCAAAAAAGGTTGGTATAGCCACCCTTCTACTCAAGTCAAAATGCACTAGTTTAAATAATTAGATGGCTGAAGATGTGGCAACTTTTGAAAATTTGGTTGTGATTTATTTTCAATTGCTATGGAGATCTAATGTTTATTCATGGTATTGTGTTGTGATTTGACTACCATGTGAAAATATTATACATATATATTTAATGTATAATTTATTATATAATTAAATAAAAGTCATATTAATGGATTTTTATTAATTATAAAATATAATTAGATTATTAATTTAAAAAGAATCTATTTAAAAGAGCTATTATTGAAGTTTATATAATTTTATTTTCTTTTAATAGTAATTTTGATGTTGATTTTGAAATAATAATAATTTTTACATATTTTAGATATTGATGATTCTTAAAATCTTATTTTTTTTATTTTTTTTATTTGATATTTAGCATACATATTATATAAATTTTATTTTAAAAAATGATTAAAAAAAGATCACAAAAATAGAAAATAGATCACAACCAAATTTTCTATCTTAGTATCAAAAGGAGTAGCTAAGCCATCCATATTATTGAATGGAGATGGATGATAGAAATCTCTATTCCTATTGGCCAAATATCATGTCCAATGGGCTTCAAGAAGGTTGCTTGAAGCCTTATTAGGGATTAGGATTTTTCTTTCAAGTACACTCAAACATCAAAGATTAGAAGTCACTAAGTTTAGATTTTTAGCTATGATTTTGGTGCAAAAATTGAGTAACTTGGAATTTTTATAGAGATATAAGTATTCAAAGTTAAGGTGTCAAATTTGTAACTATTGTCACTCTTTGGGATATAACTTGCATGTACACAAAGCAATTGGAATTGAAAAGAACATTTTTTTGGCCACACTTTATATATACAATTTGATAAATTTCAAGTTGGGATGAAGGAAATATTGAGATTTGAAGTTAGTGCTTGCAATTTAATGGTAGTAAATGATCCATTAATTAGTGGTTGTATTTTGAGCTATATCTTAAGCAATTTGATAAGATTTTGGTTCAAAATTTTTAAAAGTGTATATTTTTGTGTTATAAAATTATATACAAAAATTTTGTGGTATTAAATTTTTTGGTTTTTGAGATATGAAGAAAATAATACTTGATTGTCTATAAATTAGGATTTTAAGCACTTGCTAGGATTTTTGAAGATATCAAACAATCAAAAGCAAATCTATAGTGATTTTTCTATGGTAAGCTTAAGGATATAAGCTATACTTTGAAAAAAATTTATAAAAATTGAATGTTTGAATCAAGAGCTATAGGATTCTAAAATTTAAGAAGAAATCAATCTTTTACAAGTGAATGAGGTATTAACAGATTTTGTTAAAATTTGAGCATTTTGTGAAAATTAAAGTAATTTTTAAGAGCCAAGATTTTATAAAGGTGAAAAAAAAATTGGATATATAGAGCTATAATAAAATTTTGATATAAAGATAAGGTTTTAAAAGGAGATTATGGAATTTTTTAGAAGTTATTAAGAATCTAACTTACAAACAATTGATTAGTTGTGATTTTATATAAAAAAAGATATTAAAGATTTTTTATATGCCATAAAAAAACTTTATGTATAAATCTATTTAAATATATGAGATTTTTAATGATATAATATATTTTTATAATATTATTGTATTATTTATTTATTTTATTAAAGTCAAATCACTTATTGTAGTCTTGCCAATAAGTTATAAGTAAAATCTCTATAGCCATTCTTAGATTGAAAATCATGCCACACATTAATAGATTATTATATTGGATCAATATTGTTGATTCTGATGTTAGTAGAAAGTATAAAATTATATGGACGCTGGAGTTTGAGATCAAAGTGAGAATTATAGATAATCTATGTTTAGAAATAGGAACTAGATTATATAATTAATACAAGAATTAAGAATTGGTGACATTGATAGATTAATCTTAATAAAATGGATTTTGAATGGTTAAGTTAGTTTATTTTCAATGTAGCCATAATTGAAAATAATATCATCAAGAAAGAATTGAATGAATGTTTTTCTTTGATTAAACTCTCTTTTGAATAGGTTGTTGCTGAGTTAGTATGGATGAGCTAGTAATATCGAGATGTTGGTATTGCCAAATTGTTGTTGGTAATATAATTTTAACTCAAATTTATTGATAGTGGTGGTGGTGTAGGACAATATTGCATTACAATACTATTATTTGATTTAATGGTAGAATGAAAAGCTATGATTATAGTAGAGATCTTAATAATACCGGGAAAGTATAAATTATCCCATAGAAGGCAGTTTGCAAGTATAGAATCATCTCGATCTAAGAGTTGACAGATTAGAATTTTAATGAAGAGGTCATTACTTTATTAATTATACTCATAAGTTGAAAATAGGTTCTTGTATAGGTTGGGAATAAATAAGGTGTTGATAAGAAAGAGTATGTGTCCATTGACTAAGCTAATTTCTACTTTGTCTTGTCCACAAATTGATTAAATGGCATCATTACCAAGATGAATTTTATACTTACTACATGAGAGAGGTTCAAAATTTATAAACTATTCTTTTGTATGTGCTATGTGGTAAATAGCTCTTATATCAACAAACCAATATTCATCTTTTGGTTCATCTAGTTTTGGAAATTTTCCAAAGCAAAAATTTTGTGCCAAATATATATGTATATAGAATGAAGATAGGAATTATTCCACATTTTTAGTCTTCTATGTTATTTTTGATTTTTTATTTGTATAAGAAGTTGCTATAGTATTTATAATAACTTTGGACTAATTTTTAAAATAATCTGATCTCTAATGTTCTATCTTTTTGCAATGAGAGTATGGAGTGGTTGGTTTGATTTTGATTTTAAAAAATTTGTGATATTTTATGGATTGTTTTAAAGTTTTTATTATCTGCCACTTGTTCTTATCTTTGCATCCTACAAAAAGAACTTAGGATTCTAATGATAAGCTCTAGGATTATTAATAACTGTCTCTTCTTAAAAGATGATTGCTATTAACTAAAGAAGATTGCTATTAACTTTAAAAATATTAGTATTCTTGTTATACACAAGGTTTAAATTACTATGCCATATTAAGATGGCATAGAGCTCATTAGTATGAAGATTTCTATTTATGGTAGAATAATCGCTCCTAAAAAATGATATTGTTAGAATAAAGTCTTGAAATTATATAAATATTGTATCACAAATTCTCATGCTCTCATTTTTAATATTATGATTTTTTATTGCAAGTGTGCTTGAATAACAATATTATCAGTAGAATATATATTTTTTTAAATTAGCCATGCTTCTTTGGCTATTTTACATGCTCCAATATGTGAGAAGATAGAGTTGTCTATACAATCCCAAATGCTTATAATGGAATAAGTAAAGATTGTAGCTTCATTTATTGGTGGTAAATTTTCTACTCTATTTAGTTCTATGATAAGTATTGATTCTTTTTCTATACCAAAAACTAACTTCCACAATTCTTCCATCTCAAATTTCATTTGAATCTTTTGTTTTTAGACGGTGTTGTATTGTAATTCGGCTACTATGTGAAAATATTATATATATATATATATATATATATATTTAATATATAATTTACTACACAACTAAGTGAGAGCCATATTTGTGGACTTTTATAGGTTATAAAATGTGATTAGGTTATTAGTTTAGAAAGAATTTGTTTAAAAGGATTATTATTGAAGTTTATACAATCTTATTTTATTTTTTAGTAATGACTTTTGAGGTTAATTTTATATTGATAGTAACTTTTATATATCTTAAATCATCTTTGTTAGACATTGGTGATCCTTGAGATCTTATTAACTTCTTTTATTTGATATTTAGAACACATATTATATAAATCTTATAAAAAAAATTACATTGAAAAAAGATTTTAAGTATAAAAAGGAATAGTTAGGCCATCTATATAGATGAATGGAGATGGATGATAGAAGTCTCTATTCCTATTGGCCAAAAGTCATGTCCAATGGGCTTCAAGGAGGTTGCCCGAGGACTTATTAGGAATTTGGATTTTTTTTGAGGATAATAAAATATCAAAGATTAAGTTCTATAAGTTTGGATTTTTGGATATGGTTTTGATACAAATTTTGTGTAATTTGGACTTTTTATGAAAGAAATATAGGTGCTCAAAATTAAAATGTCAAAATTGTATCTATTGTCACTCTTTTGAGCATAACTTCTGCGTACAAAAAGCAATAGAAGATCAGTGATTAGAATTAAAAAGAACACTTTCTTGACTATAGTTTTTGTGTATAACTCAATGAAATCTAAACTAGGATAAAGGAGATATTGGGAGCTGAAGTCAGTGCTTATAAGTTAATAGCAATAAGTGACCCTACTTAACTAGTGGTAATGTTTTGAGCCATATCTTAGGTAATTTGATAAGTTTTTGGCTCAAAAATTTTAAAAGTGTATATATTTATGTCATAAGACTATATACAAAAATTTTGTAGCATTAAGATTTTGGATTTGTGAGATACGAAAAAAATAGTACTCAGATATCTTTGAATTAGGGTTTTAAACACCTGCTAGAGTATTTAAGATATCAGACAATCAGAAGCAAATCTATAGCTGATTTTTTTTGTAATAAAACTTAAGAATATTATCTACACTTTGGAAAAAAAATTATAGAAATTGAACAATTGGATCAAAAGTTATTGAACTCTAAATTTTGAAAAAATAATTTCTTGTGGGTGAATAAGCTATTGAAGGATTTTATTGCCATTTGAGGCTTTATGTATAAACCTACTTAAATACATGAGGTTTTATCAACACAATTTCTATTTTATAATATCTTTGTATTATTTATCTTTTTTATTATGAACAAATCACTTATTGGAATCTTGCTAATAAGTTGTAAAAAAATTCTCTACAACCAGGTACCTAATATATTTTCAAATAGAAGATCATTCCACACAACAATAGTGTACCAAAAGCTGTCAAATTTTGGCCAATCATTGGTGGTGAGACTATTTGTAATCATACTAGTGAGGAAGGAGGTCTACTGGTGCCCCAATTTCTATGTGAAAGTCTTCAACACACAACCTCTTCCTTTCTGAGCTTGTTATTCCTGCTTTTCTGGCTCTCATACCATATTGGAACTACAAAATCACTTTTAGGTTAAGTAGTTCTGTTATTCAGTAATAATTTACTTGGTTTTTACATTGTGTTTAAACACTGCTTTGTGCTTTATACTGTCGAGGAAGGTGCGACCAAAAGCGTCGAGACTCCTAGACAGGGTGCGACTTTGTTGTTTCGATTATCACAATTTGGTTAATTAGTAACTGCTGATTTCTAATAGATTGCTCATCCATGCACTATCCCGGAACTTACCAAATCTAGCTCTCCGATAAGCACGCTTCGTTGGACATTACGTCGTTTCTGAGGCCTGAAACACTCCCTCGCAAAAGTCAAAGTCTGCCCACGGCAAGTTTCTGAAGAGTGCTTCGACATACTAGCATTCATTGCACGCTTCTTCATCCTATTCCCTCTGTCGACCATGCACATATTCTGCCTCGGGCAATGTTCCGTTCCTACCAAACCCACCTCTCCAGCTGCATCCTCCAAATCAGCTGTGAAAGTCAAAATACTGCTATCCGCGAACTAAACGTTCCAGTTCAGCTGTGAAAGTAAAAATACTGCTATCCGCGAACTAAACCTTCCAGTTCAGCTGTGAAAGTAAAAATAATGCTATCCGCGAGCCAAATCTTCCAGTTCAGGAGCTTTACTGTCAACGCCAGAATTACCAACGATGCGCAGATGCCCCAAGCCCGGTTCACTACATAAGCAGCGGCAGCGGGCATCACAGTCATCGAAACGTGCTCCTCCTCCTCCCGTACGATCCTGCCACCATTGCGTTCTGAGCTACTAAGTCGAAGCAACCTTCGGTGCGGACCTGCAGACGATCCAGCTTGTCACGAAGATGGCGATCTCCCGGCAATCGAGACATGCCGGCCTCTTGGTGGCCGCCACTCTGGCAATGCTCTTCATAGGTGACGCACCCACCCCTCTAGCCCAGCACTGACCCGCGTTGCAGGAGCTCGCTGCATGATTCTTGTGTGTTGGCACGAGGTCGGACCCAGCGATCTCAGGGTGCATCCCAGTGGATGTGGCAATTCAAGTGCTGTACTGATCCGATCCAAAAGCCATTCCACATGCTTGCGTCGTTTCGACTCGTTCATTGCACGCTGAAGCGATAATGTGTTTTCCCCCATGTCCATGCAGGCTCCGCCGACGCGTGGTGCAGAGAAGGCACCAAGGACTGCGACTACAACCACAAGAACGGGTGCGAGACCAACGTCCTGTACGATGTGAAGAACTGCGGCGACTGCGGCAGGAAGTGTGAGTGCGGCCCGTACGCCGTCCCCAACTGCAAGAAAGGCAAGTGTGAGTTCTCCTGCCAGGCCGGCTGGGCTAACTGCAACAACGACTGGAAGGATGGGTGTGAGAAGGACGTCGGCAAGGACGTGTTCAACTGCGGCGGCTGCGGCAAGAAGTGCGAGTGCGGCCCCAATGCCATCGCCAAGTGCAACGGCGGCAGCTGCGAATACAGCTGCAAGGCGGGATGGGCCAACTGCAACGGCGACTGGAAGGACGGGTGCGAGAAGGACGTGAGCAAGGACCTGTACAACTGCGGCGCGTGCGGCAAGAAGTGCGAGTGCGGCCCCAATGCCATCGCCAAGTGCTACGACGGCAGCTGCCAATACAACTGCAAGGCGGGATGGGCCAAATGCAACGGCGACTGGAAGGACGGGTGCGAGAAGGACGTGAGCAAGGACGTGAACAACTGCGGCGGGTGCGACAACAAGTGCCCCCAGCCCAAGTACTTCGGCGGGGAGGCCACCTGCAAAAACGGCAAGTGTGGCGACCAGTGCAAGAAGGGGATGAAGTTCGACGCCCACAAGAAGTGCTGCGTCCGCAGCTACTGATGACGGACCCAGATCGGGACCAGCGGATCCGCTTCTTCCCACTTGTGCTGCGACGTGGTGTGCCGAATAATGCTGCTTTGTCGCTGCTGTGGCCGGACCGACGACGGCGCCGGTAACGTGTGCCAGAGGTCATAGTGTTGGTAGTTGGTAGCTGGTAGTCGAGTTGGAAGAATAAGAGGCTGCAGTGCATCATCTCGATGCACAGACCCAGCCGCTAATGACGAGCGTAGAGTGGCGGCTGGAACGCCTCGGTCCGGACTCTGTACCATTGGGCTGACCGATGTAGATGAGTAAATTGAACTCAGGAGCTTGCGGCAACTGGGGTTCCTTACAATAATATGAAGAGAAACTGAATGCGGCCCAACACAAGTGGGCTCGTTGTGGCCAAGCTTTGTGCATCGCATGCTCTGTTGTGTATTTCTAGAACGTCACACATGTCAATGTTGGTCGTGTTTAGCAGTCGGGGGCACAGTGTCGAACACATGTGTGTGGGGTGTGTGGCACTGCAGTGGATGCTGTTTTGTTTTATGGCACTTGTCGAGTCAATGGAGCTGTGGTGTTGAATCAATTCTCCATCCCATCCGCACTGTGGGGCGTGAGATCGCAGTGGCGGTGTTTTCAGGAAGAGCCTGCACCGGGAGGCTGGGGGATTCGTGCTGAGCGAACCATCTGGCGCATTATCTTGATTTCTGGCTATAATTTTTTTTGTTTGTTATTAAGGGCAACCTTGAATGGCTTTGTCGAGTTTCCTTACCAATATAGAAAAGCACTTCCAATTTTGTCGAACATAGTATTGTTTTCACTACTATAAATTAATCCTTCTAACTACAAAACAACCCAATAGAAACCACAATTGTTAGAATTACCACAATTGTTGTATATTTAATATGCATAATTTTTTTATTTTTATAAATCTTGCTTTAAAACATGCATAAATAATTTTATTAATTTAATTTAATTAATATCAATTTTTTTAATACTTTTTTTTAGTGTTTTTTTATTTTTTATTTCTAATTCTACACATGCTTTGTAAACAAGTTTCAAGCGTAATACCTTCTTTGAAAATCTATTACTTGATTATATAGTTATGTTCCAAATTTGCATGCCTTTATATTCTATATTAATCTCAATAATTTTTTAATCCATGTCTTAGAGTTGATCATGCATTTTTATGACTGTCAATTTTCACCAATGATTTATAAAACAACACACTCAATAAATAATCCATGTTATGTTCTAAATTATTTTCTTAATTGTTGGTCTATATTTGAATTTTTTTTTTTCTTTTAATGTGCATTATGGACACACATCATTACAAAAAAAAATAACATTATCAAAGAACATGCTTTTTTCAACTTTCAAGTCATTAAAGATTATTCTTACATACAAGTTAATTTGTTCTTGATTTATTTCTTATATATTTGATGTAAATATGTTATTTTTTAAGTTTCTTATCTTTAAAAAATCCTAAAATTTTAAAAACAATAGATCATGTACACAATTTGATCTTGTAATTCTAATAAAATTATGCTTTTACTAATTTCATGTAATTTTAAGATCTAAAGATATATTTGGTATATTTAATAATTTATAAATTATAAAAAAAATTTGATAATAAAATTATTTATATATAGTTTTATAATAAAATATTAAATTTTTAATTATACTTATTAAATTTTTATGTTTATAAATCAAAAGTATTTAGTACAATATTTTATCTAAGATCTTTAGTAGTCTAGTCTTTTGATATCTATTAAAGCCAAATATAGTATAGATTATTTTATATAATATTGATTTATTTTATTCTTTAGATTATTATGTATTTAGTTTTTTATTAAAGTAACCAAGGTAGTTTTTCTATAAGATTTTATTTCTCTATTTATTATTATTATTTTTCAAATAAATATTTTTTAAATCTATATATATATATATTAATAAATTTTATATACTATAAATATTTATATTTATATATATATATATATATATATATATATGTAATATACCATATACTTTATATATATATATATATATATATATATATATATATATATATATGTAATCTCTTTTGATACCATATATTATTATTTTTATTAATACCACTATTAAATCTCAATAATATTGCATATTATTGATCTTGCATATGCTTTAAGTAAATAAAGTTAATAATTAAATAAAAATCCTCTTCTTATTACTAATTATTTTATAGATTATATGACTATAATTTATTAATGCCATTAGTCGATTTAATCTATACTAGATCCAAATTTATTTATTTTTGAGATTTAAAAATAAAATATATTTTATTACATAGCTTAGTACTAATTATTGATGTCCCTAATTCATTATTTACTATCTATCAAGATATTATATTTTATTCTAATTATATTATAATATTTCTTGGAAAAATAATAATTTAAATAAAATATTTTATTCTAAGTTTTTCTTATTTTTTTTTATTAACATTAAAAATGATTCTATACTAACATAGATATCTTTCTATTTTGCATGTATATAAAAACTATAACAATGAAATTATAACATTAACTATATAATTTCTTCAAACATCTTATAATAACTTGTATTTAAAAAAGAAACAAAATATATATATATATATATATATATATATATATATATATATATATATATATATATTCAATATCTATTTTATTATATTTTAAAATATATATTTTGCTTTAAAAAAATATTTTAGAATCTTTAAATATTTTTTAATACCAATGACTTTTTAAAAGTATTTTGATTTATTAAAAAAATATTTTTATTTTTTATTTTATTTTTTTAAGATTGTTTTATATTTATTTTTTATTTTTTTATTTTTAGAATGATTATTCTATCTTTTCTTTTCTTTTCTTTTCTTTCAATCAACACGTCCTATGTTAATCTAGAAGTTTTAGACATTACTACAAAGTCACATTAGTACATGTAGTATTATAATATTGCATAAATTAAGATGTACAACATAGTTTGCAATAATATAAATTTAATTTGCCACAACCAAATTCCAAGTAGTAGTTTAATTATTTTTTAAAATTGTAGATCACTAAAAATACTAGATAATTGGAATAACAAAGAAGATAAAATATTTGCAAGAATATAATTTAAAAATCACAATAACAACCTTAATAAGAAATAAAATTTTAGACTTAGATTTAATTACTTTGAACAATGGTGTTTAAAATGTCACATTTTATAGCATAAAATTATACTTTTTGCAATATAAATATTGATTGGATACTAATCAATTATATGAGCAATTAATAAATTTTTGATAAACAAAGAGTAGTTTAGAGATATTAGAGATAAGTAGTAGCTATACTAACAAATGTATTCATAATTATTAACATTTTTAATTTTATTACCATTACTCCATGTATGTGAATTTTAGAAGAGACAAATAAAATAGAGATTGTCTATGAGATTCTCTTGATAAAAGAATGTATCTTAGTTTCTAAATCTTAAAACATTTTTATTCAATAAGATAAAATAATATTCTTTTTTTTTATTATTTTTCTTCTTTTTAATAATTTTACTAAAATAAAATAATATTAGAATTAAAAAGATTAATAAATAGATAGATATAAATTAAATTGATATATATATATATATATATATATATATATATATAATATTTTTTAATAAAATATTAGAAAGATATAATGATTTTTTAATAATTATGAATAAAAAATTAAAAATATCAATATTAAATAATTTATCTCATGCCAAAAAATATATAAAAAAAAAATATCATATAAATTTGATATTGACTATACAAATAAAAAAATAAAAAAATAAAAAAAATCAATACACAATTATAATACTTTATTTTTTAAAAAATAAAAATTTCTATTAAAAATTTTAAAAAATATTTTTTTATTTATAAAATATTTATAACCATTTATATTAGCATATCTATTACCTAGTTGCATTATTTGAAATCAAAGATGTAAGGAATTTCAACCATTTGGCAATGATGTTGCAGTTGAGCAACTTTAAATATCAAGTGTAATTAAAGATCAAAGGTCGTCTAATATATTTTGCAATAATATCAAGTAAAAGCATGTTTAAAAAAATAAGTGTATTTAAAGATGTAATATTTCCTACTTTAATTGATAACAATATCGACCTTGAATAGTTATTAGATTATAATATAATTTAAGATGTAAGATTTTTTATTTTTATTTATTTATTTTTATTTTAAGCTTAAATTTATAAAAATTTCAATATATCTAATCATACTATATTTTTAAAAAATTTTAAAATTTTTAAAAAAATTAAATTAAATTATTCTAATGTACTTAAAAAACAAAGTTATCCTATCTATTTGGCACTTATATTAAGCTTAAGCACCCATATAAATTAAGGGTTGTCAAAAATGTAAGATTGTCCAATTTGATTGGCAATGATTTTGAGCTTAAGCACCTTCTTATATCAAGTAGAATCAAACATGTAAGATTGAAAATTTTATTAAATAATATTATTTAAACTTAAGCATTTTTTCACAATAAATTTATTCTAAGATAAAAGGTTTCCAACTCCTATTAATATCAATCTTAAATGTTTGAATTTAATATCAAACTTCAGCACCTATTTATACCAAATATAATTAGAGATGTAAGATTGCCCAATTTATTTGGCAATGACATCAAGCTTAAACACTCATATGAATTAAATTCAATTAGAGATGTAAGCTTGTCCAATTCATTTGGCAATGTTGTCAAGCCTGAGCATCTATTTAGAGCATGTTTAGTAAAAAATGTAAGATTTTTAAATTTATTTAGCAATGATGTCAAGCTTGAGCACTCATCAATAATAAATGAAATCAATAATATAAGATTGTTTAATATACTTAGCAAGGATTGTAAGCTTGAGTCTATAAAAAATTTAAGTATACTTATATATATAAAAACTTTATTTATATTATAAGATATTTTTTTTAAACACTTTATGATTTTAAGTGTAGTCAATAAAATTAAATTGTCCATTCTTTTTAGCAAAAATATTAAGTTTGAACAATTACATTAAATTAATAAAATCAATAATTTGATAATATCCAATTTATTTGGAAATAATGTCAAGTTTAAGCAATGATATCAAACTTGAGCATCTATTTAGATGAAGTTTAATAAAAAAATATAAGGTTGTCAAATTCACTTCATAATGGCGTTAATTTTGAATACTTATTTAGAAGAAGTTCAGTCAAAGATATGAAATTGTCCAATTCATTTGACAATTATATCAATTATAAGCAACTATTTAGATTAAGTTTAGTCAAAGATGCATGATTGTTCAATTCATTTGACAATGATGTCAACCATGAGCATAAATATTAATCAAGATTAATTAAGTTTATTCAAATGTATAAGATTGTCTAATTTATTTAGCAAAAATGTTAAACTTGAGTATCCATTGAGATCAAGTTTAATCAAAGATATAAGATCATTCATTTCATTTGGCAATGATGTCAATTTTGAGTACATATTTGAAAGAAATTCAAACAAATATATAAGGTTGTCTAATTCATAAGGCAAAGATGACAAACTTGAGCAAAAAGATAAATCAAGTTCAGTCAAATATATAAAATTGTCCATTTCATTTGGCAATGATGTCAAACTTGAGCATCTATTAAGATTAAGTTAATTCAAAGATGTAAGGTTGTCTAATTCATTTGGCAACAATATCAACTGTGAGTATCAAGATAGATAAAATTAAGTCAAAGATGTAAGATTATTTAAATTATTTGGCACTAATGTTAAACTTGAGCATTCATTTATATTAATTTTAATTAAAGATTGAAGATTTTTTTTTTTTTGGCAATGATGTCAAACTTGAGAACTTACATAAATTTAATTCAATCAAATGTATAAAGTTTCATAATTCATTTGGCAATGATATCAAACCTTGAGTACTAAGATAGATCAAGTTGAGTCAAATATGTAAGATTGTCCAATTTATTTGACAATGATATAAAACTTGAGCATCCATTTAGATTAATTTTAGTCAAAGATGGAAGGTTTTTCAATTCATTTGGTAATAATGCCAAACTTAAGTGCTTGTATAAATTAAGTTCAATTGTGAGTCTTAAATTATACATCAAAATTTTATTTAATTAATTTTTGATATTTTGATAAAATATAATATTATTTATTTATTAATTGTAAAAAAATAGAAGTTTTTAGTCTAAATTATATACCAAGGTCTTAAATTATTAAATTGATTTTAATAGAATATAGTTATAAAAATTAGATTCTAAAAAATATTAATTCTTGTTTGAAATGAGATTGTTAGAAAATGCAAAGTTAGTTGTAGTTGGAATATGGTGAAAAAGTGATGGAAAGTTACTCTACTCTTAAAGCCACAAAAGATGGTGAAGGAAGAAGATGAAGAATTATTCTACTCTTGAAGCTATAAAAAATGGTGAAGGAAGAAGATAGAAAGTTACTTTGTTCTTGAAGCCACAAGTGATGGTGAAGGAAGAAGATGGAGAGCTATTCTATTCTTCAACCATCACTTCTATGACAACAAATCAAGTTGGCTCCTAATAAAATATTTTTTATTTTATTTTAAATTTTTTTAAATTAAATCAAGTAATAATCATTGCTTTGAAGATATTATCAAGAGAGTTGGAATTACAATCACTTAATTAATTAATTAACCATTAAAATAATCATACAATTAGTCTCTACTATCTTTCAAATTTATTATATAGTTATTTTTTCTCTTAAAGTAGATAGAGAGGAATTTTAATTCACATCAAACAAATATATAAGATTTTTTAATTCATTTGGCAATGGTATCAAATGTAAATACTTATATATAACAAATTCAATCAAATGTGTAAGATTCTCTAATTCATTTGGCAATAATATTAAGCTTGAGTACCTAAATAGATGAAGTGGAATCAAAGATATGAGGTCCAAATCATTTGGCAACAATGTCAAATTTAAGCATCCATTAATATTAAAATTAATTAAAGATGTAAGGTTGTTCAATTCACTTAGCAATAATATCAAGTTTGAGCACTAAGATAAATTAAGTTGAGTCAAAGATGTAGGATTGCCTAATTCACTTAGCAGTGATATTAATCTTGAATACCAAGATAGATCAAGTTGAATCAAAGATATAAGGTTGTCCAATTTATTTGGCAATGATGTCAAATTAAAGCATCTATTGGAATTAAATTCAATTAAAGATATAAAGTTGTTTAATTTACTTAGAAATGATATTAAGCTTATAAAATTAAATAGATCTAGCTTTAATAACATATTGATCTTAAAAATATAATTTGAAAAATTTAACATTTTACAAAAGTTGCTCAATTGCAAGATAATCAAACTTTTACAATTTATCCAAATATCCTTTTCATTTAACATTTGTGATGGTTGATCAATTAATATAAAATCTTTTAATATTAAATATTTTAATTTATCACATTATTTAATAATATTATATATATATATATATATATATATATATATATATATATATATATTTATACTTCATAGATCTTTTTTAATAAAATTATATTATTATCATATCTTAATAATTACAAAGAAGAAATATTACTTCTTTTCATTTTTTTTAATATATTATCATTTTTATCATTATAAGTTAATCTTTTCAATTATAAAGCAACACAATATAAATAAATAAAATATTAGAATTATCTCATTTGTAGTATATTTAATATATATATATATATATATATATATATAGTTTTTTGCTTCTATAAACCTTGCTTTAGAACATACATAAATACTTATTTTAATTCAATTTAATAGATAAAAATAATAATACATGCTGAATATTTTAGTTTCATTTTTTTTTTTTTTTTTTTTTTTTTTAATTCTATGAATGCCATTTAAATAAATCTAAAATCATTCAAAAAATATTTCAAATATGTTCTTTAGATATGCTATATTAAAGTTCATTATACTTTTTAATGTCAATATCCTATATGCTATAAAAATAAGTGTCAAGTAAAATATCTTCTCTAAAAATCCATTTATTGGTTGCATTCTCATGTTTCAAATTTGTGAGCTTTTGTATTCTATGTCAACTTCAATAATCTTATGAGAGGATTAAACTCCCTATTAATTAGAAGAGTTTAAATTCTATAAAAAAAAATTAATAATTATTTTATTTAATTATATTTATATTCTAATCTAATTACTATTTAAATTCTAATATTTTATAAGCCATTCAAAAAACAATTATTATTCCTATAAGTGTAAATAATAAAAGACAGAAGAAAGGTAATAACTTCCTTCATCTCATGCCTTAATCACACAACACATTATAACTAAGAGCTAGAGAAAGGTCACAATGGCATTTCTCATTCCACATCATAATTATACAACATCACAATACAATCAATAATTGATAACAATCCAAGAACAACAAGAATAAACAAGGAATTAATCAACATCCATACAACATTATCAACTCAAAATAACCACTTTTAAATAAAAAGAAGTAAATACACCATTAGATGGTAAATCAATAAGTTGTAGCATTTTCACTAAATATACTTATTTTTATTAGTTACGATTAACAACACCATTAAATATTGCCAACTTCTTAGATACTACTTAAGTTGTAAGGGTAACAAATCCTTTCATACTTCAATAGCCACCAAATCTTAATCCAAGCTTCATATTAGAAAATCTTATTGTTTATGAAAACAAGACTTTAATATGCTTTTTAAATTATAACTCTTGCTATAATTTGACTTACAAGTGCCAAAATATGTCCCTCTAAAGTTAGACAACTTGAACTATGAAGGATAGTAGATCCATTGATGCTCCAATGGCTACCAAATCCTTGTCCAAGCTTTAAAATCAAAAATCTTGCTATATAAAAAAATTAGATTTTAATGTATTTTTTAAATAATAATTCTTATGGTAATTTGAATTGTAAGTGCCAAGATATGTTCCTCCAAAATTACACCACTTGAATTGTGAAGGATAGCAAATCCTTTGACGCTCTTATAGCCATCAAATCCTTGTTGAAGCTTCAAATTAGAAAATCTTATTGTTTATAAAAACTAGACTTTGATGCACTTCTTTGATCACAATTTTTGCTATAATTCAACTTATACACACTAAAATATGTTCCTACAAAATTGAACTACTTGTGTTGTGAAAGGAGGTAGATCCCCTTGTGCTTAAATAGCCACCAAATCTTTGTCCTAATTCTAAAATAGGTGATTTTGGTGTTTATGGAATCTCAAAAATAAGATCTATTTTTTCACAAAATTTGAAGACCTGATTTTAAGTATTAAAGGAAAAAATGCATGACATCCAAGCCTAACTACTATCCTATATTCCTTAGACATATACCTAAAAGAGAAAATTTTATAAAAGCTTTGCCACAAAAAATGAGAAAAAAAAAAAGAGAGAAGAAGTAGCTATCTAAGGCTTTTAATGCTAGTCTAAGGTGGTCTAAAGATGGTGGCTACATCTTTACTTTTGAAATTCAAAATCCCTAACCTAGATCAATGGTCTAAATTATTCTAAAGCTTTTATTTGATTTGAAGACTGAACAAACTAATTTAAAAAAATAATATCCTTTTGGCAAATTAAACACTACTAATATATTTAAAACATATTTTTATTCCAAATTTGACTACTCACATATTTAATTCTAAATTCTAAAATATAAGAACTAACTAATTTTTTTATTTTATTTTTTATTTTATTTTTTTACTTTCTTATTTTCCTCAATTATCTTAAATTCAATTGATCCATATCTATAGTAATTTCTTAAATAGATAGTCCTTAAATATAAATTTATAATAAATTTTAATATTTTTCTTTATATTTTAATATAATAATTAAAATCACCAAATATTATTAATAAATTTATCAAAATTAGCAAATATATTTTTAAATTTTAGAATTTTTATTTTTAACTTAAAAAAAACTAAAATTATCATTTGTATTTTTTTATAATTTTTAAAATTAAAAATAGTATATTATAAAATTTTAAAGAAATTAATATGAATTAATATTAAGTCAAAGACAAGAATATATATGGGAGTCAACGTTGAAGAATTCTTTAGTCTTGACAACGCATCTTTTGGAATTCTAGCTCATCTTTCTTGATGTTGTTTGTATACTCATATGATTAATTTAAATTTTTGTTGCTTTCTTCTTGAAATCTTATCTTACTTCAAATCTCTTACTCTGTATTCTTGTGTCTTTGATAGTTTTTCAAGACTGATCTCATCTTCAATATCAAAGTTGGATCCTTCTTGTTAGAGAGTGGATTACCTCTCTATTCAGAGGTTGTGGATTATCCTCTTTTAAACTGATATTTTCTTCATCACAATATTGGAGCTTTCTCGTTCTTGTAAGAAAGTGGATTATCCTTCTCTTTAAAGATTTTAAAGCGTTTTAAAAGTTGTGGATTATCCTCTTCTAAAGTAATAAATTTTTTTTTATAGATTTTTTTTTTTTTTTTTTTTTAGAATCACTGGAAGTCAAAACATTAGTTTCATTGAATCTTTTGAGTCCAAGTTAGATGCCATTATAAGTACTTTTATTACTTTATCTATTAGAATTGTGAAAAATAAAGGGATTATTACAAAACTTAGTAATGACGCAATATTCAAAGTGTCGCAATCTAGATTGTATCTTCTTCCAACTTTTGTACTTGAGGATGCAGTATTATCTATAGTACACCAAAGAAATTTATTTATTCAACAATGTAAGGAACCTCAAGTTAATCTTTTGAAGAAATATGATGGTACGCATTTAATGGTTCAAGGATTTTTCAATCAAATTTAATTAATAATGGTCCTATAATTTGATATGTATTTGATAGAAGAGTCATACATTAGATTGATCGGCACCTTACTTATGGGACAAATATTATCATAGTTTGTTCCCTTATTTGAAAAAAAATTATCAATTTTAAGCAACTTTGAAGTTTTCATGAAAGCATTTGTGAAAGCATTTGGAAAATATAATAAGGCTTATTGGACAATAGCTAAGATCCAAGCATTGCGTCAAGAAGCACACTTTGCATTAATTTATGCATCCAATTTTAGGCAATTAGCATATAATATTAATTGGAATAAAGAAGTCTTAATGAGAAAATTCTATTGAAGACTAAGAGATGATGTGAAGGATTTTTTATTATTACTTCTAAATCTATAATTGCTCAATGAAGCCATTAACCAAGCTGTAAAATATGATAAATGACTATTTTAATATTGTCAAAATCAATGTTCATGGACTTTAATAAGACAACATATAATCCGATATATTCTTCCTATATCAATAAGTATTTTGAATTCACACTTAGAAGTAAAAGACTTACAACTTGATGCAGTATGTTTTAAACTTTTTAATCCACAAAAAAAAAAATATATTAGATAGAAGAAGGTCTATACTTGTATTATTGTAAAAAAGGCCACAAGGTTTGTAATTGCATGAAGAAAAAAAATTTGACATATTATCAAAACCAAGAATCCAATTGTTCAAATATAAATTAGAAATTATAAAGAATAATACTTTTTATAGAAATCTTTGTAAAAAAAAATTTATAAAATATTTCGAATTGATAAGCCTACATTTATTAGAGCAAAGGCTTTTATATGATCAGCTAAAGAAGGTACATTGTTTGTTATTTATGCAACTTCAATTAAAGAAGTTATGACTTCATCAAAAATTATTTTAGAACAATATAGCAAATTTTAAAATATTTTTTAAAAGAAGAATTTTGATATATTACCAAAACACCGACCATACAATTGTGCTATAGATCTTTAGGAAGGAACAAAACCACCTTTTGGCCCAATCTATAATCTTTCTCAAAACAAGCTTTTGATATTGAAGGATTATATTAATAAAAACCTTGCAAAGAACTTCATCAGGTATTCAAAGTCTCCAACACGTTGTTAAATGGCATGATTTTCCATCTGGGAATACATTGGGTATCTGGTTGTGGAGAATTCACTTAAAAATTATTGGCAAAACTCTAACAAGTGATTTATCCTTAATAAAAAAGATAAATAATACAAAAATATTACAAAAGAGAAGTTGTATAGATAAAACCCTCTTGTATTCAAGTAGATTTATACAAAAAAGGTTCAAATTTCCACAAAAATCCTTCAAAACTTTGTTTACCTGCAAGGACTTATTTCTTACTGAACTTTAGAGTTCGATAACTCTTGATCCAATCGTCTAGTTTCTATAAAATTTTCTTTAAAATATAAGTAATACTTTTAAGTTTCAATACAAAGAAGAATCAGCTATAAATTCACTTTCGATCATCTGATATCTTAAAAACCCTAGAAGATGCTTAAAACCCTAGATCAGAGACACCCAAGCACTATTTTCCTTATATCTCACAAATCCAAAATTTTAATGTCACAAAATTTTTGCACATAGTCTTGTAATATAAACATATATATTCTTGAAAATTTTGAGCCAAAAATCTATCAAATTGCCTAAGATACAACTCAAAATGTAACCACTAGTTAAGTGGGGTCACTTACTGCCCTTAGCTTACAAGTACTGACTTTAACTTCTAATATCTCCTTCATCTCAGCTTAGATTTTATCAAGCCGTATATGAAAAGTATAGCCAAAAAAGTATTCTCTCCAACCTTAGTTTCCAATCCTTGATTGCTCTCTGTATGTACGATTTATATCCAAAAGAGTGATAATAGATCCAAAATTGACACCTTGACTTTGAGTGCCTATAACTTCTTCATAAAAAGTCCATTGCATGCAAGATTTGTACCAAAACCATATCCAAAAATCCAAACTTATTAATCCTAGCCTTTGATTTTTGACTCCTCTTGAAAAATAAACCCTAATATCTAATAAATCCTCAGGCAGCCTCCTTGAAGCCCATTAGGCATGATTTTTGGCCAATTAGAATAGAGATTTCTATCATCCACCTCTATCCATCCACATGGATGGCCAAACTACCCTTTTTACACTAAAAATCCTTTTTTGATCCTTCTTCTTATAAGATTCACATACTTTGTGCTTTAAGCACCAAATAAAAGAAGTAAATTAAGATTTTAAGGGTCACCAATGTCTAATAAAGGTGACTTAAGATATATATATAAGTTATTGTCAATATAAATCAACCTCAAAATCACTATCAAAAAGAAAATAAGGTTGTATAAATCTCATTAATAGCCCTATATTAAGTGAAATCTTTCTAAACTAATAATCTAATCACATCTTATAATCAATGAAATCCACTGTTATAGCTTTCACTTAACTGCATAATAAATTGTACATTAAAAGCTGCGAGATGTAGGTTTATATGCCAAATTAGAGAAATATATATTTTATCAACCTAAGATGGAATTTTTGGAATATACTATATCTACTAAGGGTTTGATGATGGATCTTAAGAAAGTAGAAGAGGTTATACAATGGACCATTCCAAAGACTGTGAGAGACATACAATATTTTCTTAGATTTGTTAATTTTTATTGAATCTTCATCAAAAATTACTTTCAAATTGCTGCCCCTTTTATTTGATTGATATATAAGAACAAGTTAAAATGAGAGCTTTAAGCAAAAAAGGCATTGCAAAACCTTAAGATGGCATTTATTATAGCCTTAATCTTGGTACATTTAGACTTTATAAAGGCATTCTACATGGAAATTGATACTACAAATTTTGTATTAGGGGCCACACTTTCACAAATAGATATAGATAATAAATTCTATCATGTTATATTTTATTCTCAAAAATTATCTATTGCCAAAATTAATTATGAAATCTACAATAAAGAGCTTGTTACTATTGTGGATTCTTTTCAAGAATGGCATCATTTTCTTAAAAGAGCAATGCATCCCATGATTGTATATACAGATCATAAGAATTTAGAATATTTTATATCACCTAGGATTTTTAATCGTCACCAAGTTCAATGAACTATGTTGTTATCTTGATTTAACTTTGTTATTATTTATCAACCTGTGAAGCAACAAAGATTATTTGATGCTTTATTAAAGAAATCATATCTTGTACCAAAGATAGCAGAGGCAATATTTAATCAACAATATACAATTTTATTGAAGCCAGAGTAATTTTGTCTTTATCCCACTATTATATCGATACTTATTAATTTTAGTTTCCTCAATGATGTGCATACTAAAATATTAATAATACTTTGGTCTTTAATGTCAAGTATCGCTTGAAAAAAAATATTGACAAGTTCAAACTTAAAGAAGACCTTTTATACTTTGAAGAACGTTTGTATATTCTAAAAGAACCAACACAACTGCATGTTCTTCAATCTCGCCATGATTTTTTAATTATAGGTCACTTTGGATTTAATAAGACCTTAAAACTTATTTCTTGAGATTTTTGATGGACTCATATTATGGTTATAAGATTTATTCTAATAATTATTTAATTAATATGGATAAATAGAAATAAATAGAAGTAAGTTAATTTGATAATATTTTAAAGAAAAACTTTTTAGAAGCTTTATACATATAATTTCACCTTTATACATGTCTATAGGTGCTTAATAGGCTAGAAGCTTGGCCAACAAGTTAGCCACATGTCTCACATGTTGATAGCTTATAGAAGAAGCTAAGTACATGGCGTATATATGGAAAACTTATTTTGCAAGTTTGACACATGTCTTGTAAATTGAACATGCATTGAAGGACTTATTGAATGTCACCACGTAGCTCTTAGATAGATAGTACATATAGAGACAAGAATGAAGCCTTCTTTACTCTTGTGAGAGGATAAAATTCATCCCTCAATCCAAATTATAAGATAGCCTCCCTTAAAAGTTGCTTGTAATTGGTAGTAGTGTGAAGTGAAGGAAGCAATTAATAAAAAAAAAAAAAAAATAGAAGAACAATCACAAAACAAGTAAAATAAATGGTATCAAGCAAATACACAATTCAAAACTAAGTTAAAATTTGTTCATTGTATTTTCACCTAATTAAAAAAAAAAAAAAAAAAAAAAAAAAAAAAAACTTATATTTTTTAATAGATAATTTTTTAATCTTTTCAATGATATAAAAAATATATAAATCTGAATTACTATGAATAAGTTATGATAATTAAAAGATAAAAGATATATAAAGATAAGTACAAAATTTTTACCTAAAGAATAACTTACTTAAGAGATCAAGAATTCAAACCTCACCAAGACTCACAAGTAGTGTATAAGGGTATCCTAGAGAGGCCACAAGGCCTTAGTCTTATCCTCCTACCTACATCCAAGGTGCCACAACCCATATGGGACTTGTGTACCTCCTTTTCTACAAGGATTACACTAGTTGTTGGTCCTCCTATTTGTTACTAGTAAAATTTATTTTTTTGCATTTTTGACTTCACCATGGTATTCAAAAATACCTTATTAGCTTAGGAACCTTGCATGGCCTTCAAATCTTGCTCCATTTCTTCATAATGGCTCCCAAGGTGGTAAAATTCATTTTTATCAAAGTCTTCAAAATTGTTCTAAAAATTTCTAAATAAATTCTAAATAAATTCTAAATAAATTCTAAATAAATTCTAAAATTTTCTATAATGTTTTTGAGATGATAATATCAATTTAAAATTATTTTATTCTACTTTGGTGATTTATTTATAATAATAAAATCAATTTAAATCAACTAAAAATCCTATTTTTTACATAAATAATTACAAAGATACGAGGTTTTTTTTTCATGTTTTTTCTACCTACTGAGTAGTATTTATATATTTCTAATAAGTGATACATGTAAATAGAAGGCCAATATAGATGTTAATCTAAATAATTTAGTACTAATTCTTTTGATTAAAAAAAAATATTAAAATAACTAAGATAATTGCTTCTAAGATTTATTAAGATTTCAATTTTATGACTTTTTTCTAATAAGATTCTTGTAACTTATAAACTCTTTTAAATTCTAATAAATACTTAAATTATCAAATAAAGTCTCTAATCTTAATATTTTGATATTCAAATAATTTAAAATTATAATTTTAACTAATCCACTAACTAAAATTCATTGTCAAGGGCACGAGAATACATAACAACAGACTTGAATTAAGATAAGATTTCTAGAAGAAATCAATAAGAACTTGGTATACAAACAACACCAAGAAAGGTGAGCTAAAATTCTTGTGCAATAAATTCTACTAATCTTCAAAAGAATCACCTATGGCTTTGAGCTAATACCTCCATTGTTGAAATAACCCATTTAAAGATCTAATCTTTATTGCGACCTTCAAAACACCTTCTAAACAAGATCTCAAGATTAAAAGGATTTATTTTTCCAAGCTGAAGCAAAATCACTAAAGTCAAGTATTGAAATTGATACTTGTATGGTTGGATCTTGCTCTTAATGGCTCCAACCAAGGTCATATTTGGTATTGAAATGTATTATCTTCACTTTGCTCAATTGAAGGCTATGAAAATTATATTGATTTATTTGAAGCTTACTTAGCAAACAAATCTTCTGAGTCTTGTTTTCTCAATACTTGAAAGTTTGATATGGTGACTAACTTGCTTCTACCATTCTATTCTATCTTAGAATAGATGATTACATACTCATGAAGGCTTTAATTTACTCTCCTCCTCTTATGAATATTCTTTGAATCTAATCTCCATTAAAAGTTATCATTAAATATGTTTGGATTTGTGGAAATAGAGTTGATGAAATTCTTATACCTTTTGAAACACATTGGTGAGATTTTTGGCCAGTTTTTATGCATGCTCATTAATATCATAGCCCTACTAATAAACAAGATATTCTAATTTGTCCCACCTTTTCCATCAATCAAATATCTTTTCAACCTCATATTCTTCATGGTCTTCAATTTCAATACTGGGCAGTGATTATTATATTCTTTTTAGAATATTTGACTCTTTATAAGATTCTAAAAGAGAGATATAAAAAATTGGATGTATCTTCATAGAAGATGGTAATTCCAAGCAATATGCCATTGGATTAATTTGATTCTAGATAGAAAATAGTTTCAACCTTTGATAGTTTAACATATTGCATGGCTGTTTGGTCTTGATGTTTTGTCGAAGAAGCCATATTTTATTTCTAATATGAAAAGCAAATAGCTGATTCTTGAATTTATTTACAGATGCCTTATAAGCATCTTAAAGTGCTTGTAATTGAAGCTTCAAGGTTGTTTGGTGTTGCAATAGCTACTTTGCAAATCCTTTAGCTGCTGGATTATTATTCTTTGGTATATTTTATAGATCAAGCTTTGAAACATATCCATAGTTGGAATAAAATAATATTTATTGAGTTGAATTATGAATAATATTATTATATATAAACTTTGCTAATGATAGATATAAGATTCAATCGCCTTATTAATAATTAATACTATTCCAAAACTTGGTTAACTTGTTCTGTTTGGCCATTAGTTTGAGGATGGAAAGCCAATGAAAGTTTAATATTCACCTTCAATATTTCAAAAAGACATGTCTAGAACTTAGATATGAACTAGGATCCTTGATCAGATATAATATCATTTGATAGGCCATGATATACATATATATATTTAAAAAAAAACCTTGTTGTTTCTTTACTAGATGCAATCTTCTTGTAAGGAATGAAATGAGCCATTTTTATAAGTCGATCAACTACTACAAAGATGTTGTCTAGTGAAATAGATGGCAGTAGATCTATGATAAAATCTATTGAAATAGAAGACCATAACCTTCTTCAAATAGGCAAGGATTATAAAAGTCTATAAAAACAATGTTAAGGATTTTTGAACCTTGAATAGATATTGTAAGAGAGCACAAAATCCTTCATTTCCTTCCACATATGAAGCCACCAAAAATCTCAAGAAATAAGTTCTAAGGTCTTGTTAAATCCAAAATAACCTATAGCTCAAAAGTCATGGCAAGATTAAAAGATGTGCAGTTGTGTTGGTCCTTTTGAGATATACAAATGTTCTTCAAAGTATAAAAGGTCTTTCTTAAATTTGAACTTATCACTATTTTTTTTCAAGTGATGCTTGACATTAAGAGCTAAAGCATCGTTAGTAGTTGCAACACACACCTTATTGACAAAATTAGAATCAATAAGCGCTAATATAATAGTAGTATAAAGATAAAATTGCTCTGATTTCAACAAAGTTGTATATTATTGATCAAACACTATCTCCCCTACTTTTGGTATAAGTTATGATTTCCTAAATAATATATAAAATAATCCTTATTATTTCTCAAATCAATAAGTGATAACAAAGTTAAATCAAGATAGCAATATATTCCATTGAGCTTGGGAGTGATTAAGAATCCGAGTTGACATAAAATATTCCAAGTTCTTATGATGTGTATATACAGATACAAGATGTATTGATCCTTCAAAAAAATGATGCTATTCTTGAAAAGAATCCACAATAATAACAAGCTTCTTATTGTGGATTTCATAATTAATTTTAACAATAATAAATTTTTGAGAATAAAATGCAACATGATGGAATTTATTTTATTATTTATATCTATTTGTAAAAGTATGGCATGAACTTCTATCTGAGAATACACTGGGTACTTGGTTGTGGAGAGTTTATTTGAAACCTTTTGGCTAAATTTCAATAAGTGATTTGTCTATAATAGAAAGGACAAATATTATAAAAATATTATAGAAGAAAAATTATATAGATAAATCCTCTTATATTCAAATAAGTTTATACAAAAAGGTTTCAAATTTCCACAAAAATTCTTCAAAACTTTATTCACCTACAAGAACTTATTTCTTCTTGATTTTTAGAGTCCAATAATTCTTGATCCAATTATTCAATTTCTATAAAATTTTCTTTAAAGTGTAGATAATCTTCTTAAGTTTTATCACAAAAAAAAAAAAAAAAAAAAAAAAAAAAAAAAAAAAAATCAACTGTAAATTTATTTGTGATCGTCCGATATCTCAAAAATCCTAGCTCAAAGATATCCAAGTACTATTTTCCTTATATCTCACAAATCCAAAATCCTAATGCCACAAAGTTTTTGTATATAATCTTATGACATAAATATATACACTCTTAAAAATTTTGAGCCAAAAATCTGTCAAATTGCCTAAGATATAGTTTAGAATATAACCACTAATTAAACATGATCACTTACCACTCTTAGCTTATAAGCATTGACCTCAACTCCCAATATCTCCTTCACCTCAGCTTAAATTTTATCAAGCTATACATAAAAAATGTAGCCAAAAAAGTGTACTTTTCAATCCTAGTTGCCAATTGTCTATTGCTCTCTGTATGCGCGAGTTATGCCTAAAATAGTGATAGTAGGTATAATTTTGAGCGCCTATAACTCTTTCATAAAAAGTCCAAATCATGCAAGATTTGTACCAAAACCATATCCAAAAATCAAAACTTTTTAATTCTAGCCTCTAATATTTGACTCCCTTCAAAAAAAAAATCCTAATCCCTAATAAATCCTTAGACAGCCTCCTTAAAATCCACTGGGCATGATTTTTGGCCAATAGGAATAAAGACTTCTATCATCCATCTCCATTCATTCACATAGATGGCTTAGCTACCTCCTTTCACACTAAAAATTCTTTTTTAATCTTTTTTTTTATAAAATTTACGTAATATGTGTTCTAGATACCAAATAAAAGAAGTAAATAAGATCTTAAAGATCACCAATGTCTAACAAAGGTGACTTATGATATATAAAAGTTACTATCAATATAAAATCAACCTCAAAATTACCATCAAAAGAAGAAATAAGATTATATAAACTTCAATAATATCTTTTTTAGACAAATTATTTCTAAACTAACAATCTAATTACATCTTATAACTAGTAAATTCTACTGTTATAGCTTTTATATAATTATATAATAAATTGTACATTAAATATATATGTATAATTTTTTCACATAATAGCCAAGTTATAATACGACATCGGGTGTATTTGTTAGTCTAAAAGACATAACATTATATTCATAATGTCCATACCTTGTCCAAAATGTAGTCTTTTATTATCTCCCTCTTTGATCTGTATCAAATTGTATATTCCACAAAGATCTATCTTAGTATAGATCTTGGCTTGGCTGAGTTGTTCTAAGAATCTTGAGATTAACAATATTATATTATATGTTATTTTATTTGAAAATGCATCCAACACTTGGTTGTAGAGGGTGAAGTTGTGGTTCACAAAAACCTAAGAACCTTTAACATGTTTCATCCATATAAGAAGAATATGATATCAATATCAATATAAGAGTACTTAAGTCAATACAAAGTCCTTAAAAATACTCTTCATGATAACATATAAATTCCAATTGCTTTATTACTTGTCACAATCAAGCAACTTAGATTTCTCTTAGCAAGCCCTAATCCAAATTAGTGAATTTTAGTAACCTATAAATCTTAATTTGACTATCAACTTAGTATGAAATTTTGCACACAAATGCAAATATAAGTCTTTTATATGCTTAAAAAGTTTTAATCCAATCCAACTTATATATTGTCAAAAATTAATCAAAAACCGCATTAATGTTATTTAAGCACCAACTTGGAAGTTGATGCAGATATTCCAGTAGCAATTTCTCCTTCTTCAACTGTTAATCTTAGCTAAAAATTAATATGTAGCATATTCTTCAAATCTTCTAATAATGTATCAAATTTCACCTTGATTTGACTAATAGATCTTTAGATATTGTAGAAATCCTAAATAACCTTAAATTGCCAATTTGTGGTACTTCTTCATATTAAAAATCACGTAAATTCTAATTACACTATTAGATTGTTACAAATTTTTAATCAATCTTAGCACACTCAATCATCCACATATTGTCAAATTTTTAATCATAGATGTTACTTCAATTGCATGCAATAGCTGAAAGTGCTCATCCTAATTTTATTGCATAAAAACTTAACCTCTAGTACAAACCCTGACTTTAGATAGTGATTGCTAAATCCTCCCAAATTCTACAAAAATCAATCTAATATATTAATATTCTTCTATTGAAAAATATCTGAAAATTTGCTATATTGCTCTAGAATACTTATCGATGAATTTATATTTTTTTTAATTGAAATCACATAAATAACAAACAATATACCTTCTTTAGCTGATCTTATAAAAGCCCTTGCTCCAACAAATAAAGATTCACCAATTTGTGGCTTTTTACAAAAAAAATTTACAGGGATCTCTATTAAAAATGTTATTATTTGTGACCTCCAATCTATACATGGATTATATTTTTCCAACCAAGACAGTCCAAGAATAACAGAATTTGAAGGAATTCTAATAACGTTGAACATAATCTGGCTTCTATAATCTTTGAACAACACTTCTATAAGCTTAGTTTTATAGGTGACACTACCAGAGGATAAAGATTATCCATTTATTACCTCTATATGAATATATTTGGATCTTTGTATTAGAAGAATTTTATAAAGCTTAATGAATGTGTCATCTATAAAATAAGTGGGCGCCTTCAAATCCAACAAACCGGTCATCTAAAGCCTCTGAGGGCCAAAATATAAAAAAATTATAAAATAACAAGCGAATTGAGCAAAAAGTATTAAGTATGCCAAATAGCGGATTAGCAAAGAAACAAGGAGAAGTTTACAAAATAATTTGAAGAACAAAGAACTGGATGGACAAGAATAAAAACTAGATCAAGAATAATAGACTAGATTGATATCAAGATGTGAATTCCAACAATGGATCTTAATTGGTGGATTGGTTAAAAATATAGTCTTAAATCATTTAATTATACAAATACGATGGTTAGAGAGTCTTTTTGACTATTTAAGTATTTATTAGAATTTAGAAGTATTTATAAATATAAAAGTCTTATTAGAAGAAAATTTACAAAAATAAAATCTTAGTAAGTCTTGGAGGCAATTATTTTAGTTGATTTAGTATTTTTACTCATTATTAAGTATTAAGAGTTTGTTATTAAGACCAATGTCTATATTGGCCTTCTAATTACATGTATTACTTATTAAAAACCTATAAATATTATTTAGTAGGTAGAAGAAGCATGAAGAAGAAATCTTATATCTTTTTAATTATTTTTGTAGAAAATAGGATTTTGAGTTGATTTTTATTGATTTTATTATTATAAAAAATTTCCAAGGTAGAATAAAATAGTCTTAAATTGATATTATCATCTTAGAAATATTATAGAAACTTTTAGAATTTATTTAAAATTTATTTAGAATTTATTAAGAATTTTTAGAGCAATTTTGAAGACTTTGGTAAAAATGAGTTTTACCACCTTAGGAGCCATTATGAAGAAATGGAGCAAGATTTGAAGCCCTTACAAGGTTCCTAGGCTAATAGGATGTTTTTAAACACCATGGTGAAGTCAAAAATACAAAATTATTAGTTCTACTAGTATAAAATAGGAGGACCAGCAGTTAGTGTAGTCCTTATAGGAAGGGAGGTGCACAAGTCCCATATGGGTTGTGGCACCTTGGATGTAGGTAGGAGGATAAGATTAAGGCCTCGTGGCTCCTCTAGAACACCCATATACACTACTTTTGAGCCTTGGTGAGGTTCAAACCCATGATCTTGTAACAAGTTATCCTTGAGGTAAAAATTTCTACTTAACTTTTTCCATTGTTTACCTTCTAATTTTGAATTATCATAACTTACTCATAGTAACTTAGGTTTATATGTTTTTTATATCATTGGAAAGATAAAAAAAATTACCTACTTGAAAATATAATTTTTACTTTTTATTTTTACTTTTTATTAAATAAAAATCTAGTGAACAGACTCTGACTAGTTTTGTAGTGTGCAATTACTTAATTGCACACATTTTACTTGTTTTGTATTATTCTTCTCCTTCATTGTTGTTTATTGCTCCTTATACTTCATACCACAAGTTATAAGCAACTCTTAATTAAAGCCACCTTATAACTTGGATTGACGAGTGAATTTTACCTTCACACAAGAACAAGACAATACTTTAGATTATTCTAAGATTTGTATTGGCAAGACTGAGGTGCTCTTCAATCTTGTCTCTTATTTATATTACAAGGGCTATGTCCTATTAGACCTTCTAAGTGTATCTTACAAAATTTTAGAAGCTTGAAGAAGATTTTGGAAGATTCTAAAAAATCTACAAGAGATTTTAGAAGGTTGAAGAAGATTCTAGAGGATTCTTGAAGATTATAGAAGATTCTTAGAAGACTAAAGAAGATTCTAGAAGGTTTTAGAAGATTTTAAAAAGCTATAAAAGATTCTAAAAGACTACAAAAAGTTGTAAAAAGTAGTAATATAAATTATATCCGTGACATCACCTTCTCTTCTAGCAACAAGTTTTATGAGGAATTGAAGCGATTTGATGCTCAAATCACAAACGTAAGAAATTTAAAATTTGTCGGAGTAGAAAAATAACATATTCCATCTTGTGTTTGTTGATTATCGATTCATTAGGATCCTTGAGATGACATCAATGACTTCCAGATATAACCTCTCTTAAACCAATGTTCCATCCAAGAATTTGCTCTTTGTTGTGACGTTTAAAACATTCCCCAAACATAATTTTTGGTCTACCTGGAATCATCCTTTCAACTTCAAGGAGAATTATCAAAGCTTGGATATTTGAATTGAGATTTTTGTAATAAGGTTGTATCTCTAAAGACACCAAACGTGGCCTTATTTAATCTTGGAATACTCCTTCTTTGCCTAGTCTATATTCTTCAAACCCAACTTATTGTGAAAGTTGCAATGGTTTTTCAGCCACTTATATGGTAGAAGAATCTTTTGACTTTCATTCCTATAATTTTCTTGAAATGCAAAGATTTGACATCATAATTAATAAGCTTCTAGTAGGATCTATTTTGTCTTAGAAAAAATATAAGTGTAGATCTTGGCATGGCTCTCCCTTTTTTATACAGGTCTTTTGTTGTTGATAGAAAGCGTCATTTAGAAGCCAAGAGATGTTACTATCCATAAAATCTTCAATGACAATTGAATCTAGATTTTTTAAGATATCATTGATGGAATTTGCGAACTTTTTTAGAAGCATTTTTAAGATTATCTGAGAGTTCTTATATTCTTTCGCTAATTCCATAATCCTTCCAATAGATGAAATATTCCAATCATTCATGCCTTATATGCAAATCCAATATTTCATCCACTTTGTATTCAAGCTCTTAATTGGTTGTAACTAGGATTGGTGGTAAAATAGTTCTTCTAATAATATTTGATTTATAATAGGTTTCTAAAGTAAGACATAAAAGACTCGATGAATGCTCATGCTATTTAATAGTTTAAGATAAAAACTTACTAGATTTATTTGATGTAGAATTGTAAAAGATCCAAGTCTTTAATAGTCTAATTTCTGTGACGGTTGATTTGTTTGTATATTTCATTGAAGTAGTCAGACACAATCTCCTATTTTGAACTTTAGTTGGTTCTTACGATGAATGTCTGCTTAGTCTTTATATCGATCTTGAGCCATTTATAGTTGAAATTTTAATTCTTCATAGATGGTTTTTAAGTAGACAGCTTGTCTTTCTACAACAGGGCTTTTCAGATCTTTAATTTGGAATGGATCTGCTTTAAGATGGTATCCAAAATATGAGAAGAATGGAATTTGTTTTGCTGAAGAATGTTTGGAGTTATTATATGCAAACTCAGCTAATGATAGAAAGCTTGTCTAATCATCTTGTTGGTAATTTATATTGCAACAAAGATATTGTTTTAAGATCTGATTCACTTGTTCTATTTGACCGTTAACCTGAGGATGGTAAGCAGATGAGAGATTGATCTTGCCCTTTAAAAGTTGAAATAGTCCTCTCTAAAAATTTGATACAAATTGTGGTCCTCGATCCAAAATAATGTCATTTAGAAGGCTATGTATACAACATATATTATCAATAAAAAAAACTTGGCCATTTCTTCCCTAAAAATAGTCTTATTACATAAGATAAAATATGCCATCTTTGTAAGAAGGTCTACCACCATAAAAACTAAATCTTTTCTATTCAAAATTTGGAGGTCTATATTGAAGTCCATAAATAATGATTGCCATGGATTCTTAGGAACTAGAAGAAGTTGAAGAAGTCTATATGATTGGTGTCTTGGAATCTTTGTTTGGATACAAATTTTACATGATTTCACATTTGAGGCCACCAATAGTCTTTTGATATTAATTCTAAGGTCTTATTGAAGCCAAAATGTCTAGCTGCTGAAAGATTATATTGTACTTGAAGAATCTGAAGTCTTATAGGGCTTGAGAGAACATATAAGAGATCCTTAAAATATAACAATCCATCTTCAAATTTAAAATTATTGTTTTCTTCTACATATGTATTTTTTAGATGTTACTGAATATTTTTTATAAATGGATCTATCTTCATTGCTTTCTTGATTTATATCTTGAGAGTTGTATGTGTATAGATAGACATCATCAATGTCTTCAATTGCAAATTGGACAGCTTCAACATGACTAATTTTTGTTGATCCAATACAATGTCTCCTATTCTTGGTATAAGATATGATTGTCAAGAAAAGACATATATTTTTCCTTGAAGTTTTTTTGGATAATATATAATCACAAAATTGAATTGACATATTCTATCGTGCTTATCAACGATTCAAAACTCTAGCACTCATAAAATACTCTAAGTTTTTGTGATCAATATATATCATGATCTTATATTGAGCCCCTTTCAACAAATGGCTCCGTTTTTCAAAAGCATCAATAATTGCCAATAGTTCTTTGTTGTGGATCTTATAATTGATTTCTACAATTGAAAATTTATAAGAGTGGAATGCTACTAGATATAATTGACCATCATTATTAATTTAAAAAAATATAGATCTAAATATAAAATCTGAGGCATCTATTTTTAAAATAAATGGTTTTGTTAGATTTGCATGGACAAGTATAGGGGCTGAAGTGAAAGATTCTTTTAGCTTCTTGAATGCTTCTTCAGCCTTATCATCCAAAATAAATTTTTCCTTGCCTATGAGTTGTATTGATAGAGCTGTAATCTTGGAATAATCTTTGATGAAGATTCTGTAAAAAATTTTAAATTCCAAGAAATATTATATATTTTTGATTGATGACAATTGTTTCCACTTTATAACAATTTGTATCTTCTTTGAATCTATAGAAATCTCATTTTTAGAAGCAATATATTTCAAAAATTCAACTGATGGTTGATAGAAAGAGCACTTCTCTAATTTGGCATATAATCCACTTTCTTGTAGTTTCTCCAATACCTTACGTACATGATGTTCATGTTCTTGTTTGTTCTTAGAGAAGATGAAGATATCGTCTAGGTAAATGACTACAAAGTCATCTAAATATTCTTGTAAGACATCATTCATCATATGTTAAAAGACTGCATGTACATTTGTAAGTCCATAAGACATAACATTATACTTTAAATGTCCATACCTCATATAAAATGATGTCTTCTATTGATCTCTTTCTTTAATCTTGACTAGATTGTAGGCGCCTTTCAAATCAATCTTTGTAAAGATCTTTATTTGTCCTAATTATTCCAATAATCTTGAGATTAATAATAATGGATAGTGATTTTTTATAGTTACCTCGTTCAGACCTCAATAGTCAACACACATATGTAAAGAACCATCTTTTTTCTTTACAAATAAGATAGGAGCTCCCGCAGGTGATTTTGAATATCTAATAAAATTCTTAGCTAGGTTTTTATCAATATATTCTTGTAAGAATGTAAGTTCCATTTATAACAAATTATAAATTAGACCAAATAGAGGTTGAGCTCCATCTTGTAATTCAATTGAATAATCATAAGGATGGTGTTTAGATAATATTTTTACTTTTTTCTTTTCAAATATGTCTTCAAGGTTGCAGTATTGACTAGAAATATCTTGCTTCAGTTGTCCCATTGGATCTTTCATTGGGATAGCATATAATACAAATGCAACCCTTTTTTTTGCTGCCGACATAAATGCTTTAGCTCTAAAGAATGGAGAAATATCTTATTTCTTCTTTTGATGTTTAGATCTTATAAAAATCTTTCACAAACTTCTATCAATATCAAGATTATGTAACTCAAATAAAGGGAGTCTAATAATAATAGGATTTATTGGATATTGAATGATGTTGAAAATAATTTGTGATACTTGATCTCTTAATATTACTTCCAATAGTTGGATTTCTTCAATAATATCTCTTAATGCAAGGTTTTGTCCATCAATGACTTCAACAGGTGCAAAATGGATCTTTTTTATTAGTATTATATTATGCTTGGTTATAAAATCCTTATCCATAAAGCATGTTGAGGCTCCAATATTTTAAAAGATTTTAGCAAAAATCTCTTATTTTAGGATTCTTATATATATAAGAAGTATAAAATAGGATGTCGGATCCATAAGTAAGAAGATACTTTTTTTTGGTACTTTAGATTTAGAGGTGTCCAACTGCAAGGTGCCTAATGTGGTTGGACATCTTTGTTTTTTGACCTTTCCAATTCAAATATTATACCTCAAGCCTTGAATTCTTTAGACTTATTTAGACAATATGTTGTTTTATGATTAGATCTTCCACAATATAGATATAGATTTTCTTGTTGACATCTAATCTTTTTTACTAGTGTTAATGACATATATTGAGTTGCATCAATTTGCATAGGTTCAAGAAATGTTAATAGCTTCTCCAATGTTCTAGAAGATATAATAGATGTTTTTTTATAGATATTGCTGAAAATTAATCACCTCTCTTATTATAACTCAAATAGGCAATTGTCACAAGTAATGGCTTGAGCTATGAATTCTTCTAAGCTTTCAACTCTTGACATTGTAATCAATAAATTCTTTATATCATCTTTTAGGCCATAACAAAATTAAGTCATAAAAGCCTTATCATTTTAATTGAAATGACAAGTCAGTTGTTGAAATTATATGGTATAAATCACCACTGAATGTTGTCCTTGTCATAGATTTTGAATCTTTTTTTTTGCCACCCTCTTTCAAAATACTGTCTCTAAATGCAGTAATAAATCTTTTTATAATAGCCTCCAAATTATATAAGATCGGAGAATTCTTTTTCAATAGTAGTGCAAATCATGATCGAGCACTTCTTGATAAAAAGGTGCCTACAAAAGCGACTTGAGTGAATCCATCTGGATAATAAGAAGGATATAGTTATAAGTAAAGTTATACTTGTTGTACAAACTCTCAAAAGTTGGATCTTGTTCGATCAAATTTATCAAGCATATTAGCTTTTGGCTCTTTTATGACAACCCTTAGAACTTCTAAAGGAATTATGTCTATAGCTTGTCTACTGCTTGCTTCCCTCAATTGAATAATTTCTTATTGCAAATTATAAATCTCTTGCTTAGCTTCTTCAAATACTTGATCTATTTGCGGTTCTTTTTTTGGATTGCAGAAGAATGACATTTTTTCTTGTATAGTATCTAACAAAGCTCAAAGATCTGCAAGAGTTGCTACTCTATTCTCTATTTGTGAGGATGCACTTCTATTAACCTAATCTATTTCCATATTGAAAAAAAAAAAAAATCAATAAGTTGTTAGTGTAGTATTTTTTATATTAAAAGGAATACTTCTAGATAGTTAATTTAGAGGAAGATAATCCACAACCTCTAAAATAATATATCTTAAAAAAAAAATAATCTACTCTTTCCAAAGAAAAATAAATTGCAACAAGTAAGCATATCAGTCTAGAGGGTGATAGTTTGCACTCCTCTAGAACGCAATAATATCTTAAAGAGGGATAATCCACTCTCTATCAAGACATTAAAGCTCTAATATGATTATATAAGTAGTCTTGTCAAACTGTAATAGATACAAGATAACGGATTAGCAAAGAAACAAAAAAAAGATTATAGAATAATTTCAAGAACAAGAAATTGGATGGACAAGAACAAGAATTAGATCAAGAATAACAAACTAGATTGATATCAAGAACAAGGCAACACTTTAGATTGTTTCAAGACTTGTGTTGATAAGATTGAGATGCTCCTTGGTCTTATCTCTTATTTATATTACAAGGCCTATGTCGTATTGGATCTTCTAAGAGTATCTTAGAAAATTCTAGAAGCTTGAGGAAGATTTTGAAAGACTCCAAAAAATCTATGGGAGATTTTGGAAGATTAAAGAAGATTCTAGAGGATTCTCAAAGACTATAGAAGATTTGTAGAAGACTAAAGAAGATTCTAAAAGATTCTAAAAGATTCTAGAAGACTACAAAAAAATATAAAAAGTAGTAATTTAAAATATCTCTATGACAAAAAAGAAGAAACCTGAATAATTTTATAATGTTAGATTGTCTAGCTACATGGTCCTTATTCTGGCTGAATATTGTCATTTTCCTAAACAATTATACTTCTTGTTTTGGTAATGTGTCAATTTTGTTTTTTTTTAACAATTGTCAATCTTGTGGCCTTCTTTGCCACAATATAGGCATAGATCTTCTATTTGATGTTTTTTTTTTTTTTTTTTTATGGACTAAGAAATTTAAATTGTACTGCATCAAATTGTATATCTTCTATTTCTAAGAGTGAATTCAAAATGCTTGTTGATATGATAGAGGTATGTTGGATTACATGTTGTCTTGTTCAAGTCCATGAATGTTGATGTTTTTGTCATTGAAATAATTGGTTATCATATTTTACGACTTGGCTAATGGCTTCATTGAGCAATTGTGGATTCAAAAGCAACAATAATAAATCCTTCATATTATCACTTAGTCTCTAATAAAATTGGCTCATTAGAAGTTCTTCGTTCTAATTGATGTCATATGCTAATTGCCTAAAATTGGATGCATGGATTGATGTACAGTGTATCGCTTGACATTGTTGTGGTAGAGAGAATTTGCTTCAAGAAAGCGTTGGAATTTTGGCTGCCACTAAATACTCAACCAAGATCCAAAACAACAAAACCCTCAAATTTATATAAAAATCTTTCTCTTAGGACTATTACATCTAATATATAAGTCTTATTTCACAAATCACTCAAAATATAACAAAATATTCTAAACCCTCATTCTCCTATAGGAAGGGGGATTTTTTTAAACTTCTATAATCTATAACTCTTTATCTAATTGTCCAAATGTGCTAAAATTTTATATAAAGTACTAATGTATTCTTAATAATTAATACAACAAATTTTAACTATTGATTTGTTACCAATCTTTGGATATCATGAAAACCCAGCAATAGCTTCAAGCCCTTGATTACAAATACCTGTATATTGAATTCTTCATATCTCACAAATTAAAAATTTAAGTATTATGAAATTTTGATATATAGCTTTTTAACACAAAGCTTTACGTTCTTAGAAATGTTTAAATAAAATTTTGTCCGAATACTTAAGATATGGCAAAGACCATCACTATCAATAAAATGGCCTACTTACTATCTTGGAATTCAATCTACTATCTTTGACTCTCAATATCTCTTTTTTCAGAACTTGGAATATAATAATTCTTTCTTATTAGATATAAATCATAAAACCACCTCTTCAATCGCACCTCCTAACTTCCAAAAGCTTCCATACAACTCCTTATATGCTCAAAAGAGTGATAGTAGATACTATTTGTATACCTTAACTTCAAGCATCTTATTCTCTCTCATAATAGCTCCAAATCTCTTGATTCTTATACCAAAATTATAGTACAAAAAAAAAGCTTTCTAACCCTGATCTTTGAATTTCAAATGATCCCCTTGAAGTTGCCAAAATCCTTGTTCTCCTCACAAGCAGCCTCCTTAAAGCCTATTAGGTATGACCATTGACCAATAGGAATGAAGAATTTCACCGCTTTCCTTCATTCATTGACAATTTGTCTTCATCCTTTCAAATAAGTTTCTTAGCAATTTAATTTTTTATCTTTGAATTCTAATCTTCTCTTAAGGCTTTATACTAAATATTTAGGTTCTATATAATTTAAAAGCCATAACTAAAATAAATAAATAAATCTAAAATAAAGTTTCTTATACCAACTCTCTTTAATTTATTTTATTAACCATTCTAATATATACTAGGACCTATGAACATATTATATATTTTAATTAATTTTTACATACTATAAGTAGTTATAATAGGACATCCACCCCTTTCAAACCTGCACATTCTCTGGTATGTGCCACGTGTTACTTCTATTTATCTTCTTGAAAGTGGTCTAAATCACTTATAGGTTCTTCTACTTCATGTCCTTGATCCAAGTATTGAGGTGAAATTTCTTCAAGGTCTTCTATCTTAAATCTTCCATCTCTTCTCTTAAAAGCCTTGACCCTCTTTCTAGCTACTAGGATTTAATGATAGCTCCATCTAACTCTTGTAAATAATATGAGACATTATCATGGACTATGACTACCACATATGGACCAAACCATTTTTTTGCAAATTTTCTTTTAATATTATATTGATATTCTAAATTGCTATCATAAACTAAAATCCAATCTCCAACTTCTATAGGCCTAGGCCTTAATCTATGAATTTTATTAAATCTTTTTTTTTTTTCAACCTTGTTTCTTTTAATCTTTTAGATGAAATTTGTAGGTCTTTAGATAACCTTTTCAACTACTCAATTTAGAGCTCCAATAATTTTTTTCTATCAATGCCATCTTTCTAACATAGAAACACCTATATAAGATATATTTCTTCAGCTAGTATCATAGGCTTTTGTCCTAACATCAACTCTAAAGATATATAACTAGTGACAATACTATGAGTAGCCCTATTAGCCCATAAAGCAAATGGAAGTAATTTAGGCCATTGAATTGGCTTACCTTTATATGCCTTGATCAATACATAAATGATAGGAGGGTGGCCTCTATCACTCTTTTTATTGGCTTCAAGGTTATAAGAAGTAGTCAACTTTAGTTGAATTCCATATTTGCTAAAAAAAATTTTTGCTTCAACAGCATCTAATTCATTCTTTGAAGTGTTTATGGCTATATTAGAAAAAAATAATTAAGAGAAGATAGCAAAGACCAAGCTCTTATCTTTATAATAAAAATCATAGTCAGCCACAATATATACTATAAAATTTCAAAACCTTGCTTGCAATGTGGAGTGGAATAACAAAGCTTTTATCAATCAATTTAATTATGGATTGAAGGATAATGTCAAAGACTTGTTATTAATAATATCAAAAGCAAATTCTTTGGAACAATTTATTGCTTAAGCCATTGCATGTGATAATTATTTATTTGAAAGGCATCAAGAATATAGATTTGGTTGGAGAAGAACAAGTCAATCAATGACAACAACTCCTAAGTTTTTAAAAACTTATTTGACTAAGCCAGATTCAATGCAAATTGATGCAATATGTTTTAAACCTCTTATCAAACAAAAAAAAACTTGACATTGTCAAGAGGATTTATGCTTATATTATAGCAAAATAAAGCACATTGCTCAACATTATCTAAAGAAGCAATACAATTATAAGATGAAGAGTATGATCACTAAAAAAGATAATATGTTGGAAAATAAGTTTTTGCAGCTATAATAGGAGCCATGTGACTAAAATCATGTACAACACCTTATAAAGGTCTTATTCTCTTCTCAAATCCTCCACCTTGTTTTACAATAGATATATTTTTAGGACCTAAAAATCACAAAGTCTTTGCCTTATTAGATTCAACAGCCTCAATTTGTTTCATAGACAAAGACTTTGTCAAAAAACAAGAAAAATTTATAATCAAAAAAACTAAATGTGTACTTGTGGAAGTTATAGATGGTTATTTGTTATCTTCTAGAAATATTATCTATGAGACTATTTCTTTAAATATAATTATTAAAGAGCATAATAGCATAGTAATATTTAATGTGATTAGATCATCTTCCAATCTAATTATTTTAGGATTATCGTGGTTAAAAAAATATAATTTTTAAATAAATTAAACTTCCCGTTGTTGTGGTAGAGAGAATTTGCGTCAAGAAAGTGCTAGACTTCTCACTGCCACTAATTACTCAACCAAGATCCAAGTATAATAAAACCCCCAAATTTATATAAAAGACTTCTTCATAGGACTATTACATCTAATACATAAGTCTTATTTCACAAAACACTCAAAGTATAATAAAATACTCTAAAACCCTCATTCACTCATAAAGAGAAAAATTTTTCTAAACATCATTAATTCATAACTATTAATTTAACTATTCAAATCCATTCAAAATTTATATGAAATATTACTGTAGTTGTTACTACTACCACTATGAATTTCAACAGCTGATTCTTTACCGATCTTTAGATATCGCCAAAATCCTAGCAGTAGCTTCAAACTCTTGTTTACAAACACATATGTACTAAATTCATCATATCTTATAATCTAAAATTTCAAATACTATGAAACTTTAATGTATAGCTTTTTAATACAATAATACATCTTTTTAAAAAGTTTGAGATAAAAATTCATTTAGAAACTCAAAATATGGCAAAACCCATCACTACCAATAAAATGGCCTACTTACTACCTAAGAATTTGATCTACTATCTTTGACTCCTAATAACTCCTTCTTTACTACTCTAAATATAATAATTCTTCTTTATTAGGTACAGAGCTTAAAATCACCTCTCTAGCTACACCTCTCAATTTCCAAAAGCTTATATAAAATTCCTCCAATCCTCAAAAGAGTAACAATAGGTACAATTTGTATACTCTAACTTCAAGTGTCTACTCCTCCCTTACTAAGACTCAAAATCCTTCGATTTTTATACCAAAATTGTAGCCCAAAAAATAAGCTTTCTAATCCTAGTCTTTGATTTTTGAATGCCTTCTTCAAAGTTGCCAAAATCCTTGTTCTTGTTGCGAGCAGCCTCCTCAAAGCCTATTGGACATGACCATTGACCAATAGGAATGAAGAACTTCATCCCTTGTCTTCATTTATTCATTCTTTGTCTTCATCCTTTCAAATAAACTTTTTAGAAATTTAATTATTTATCTTTAGGCCCCAACCTTCTCTCAAGGCTTCATACTAAATATTTAAGTTCTATATAATTTAAAAGCCATAACCAAATTAAATAAAAATCTAAAATAAGTTTTCTTATACCAACTCCCTTTAATTTACTTTACTAATCATTCTAACACATATCTTAACCTTTATACATATTATGCATTTTGAGTGGATTTTATATATTATAAGCAATTACAGTATGATATTGTAACCTTGATTTTTTTTATAGTTTAATTTAGAAATCCATTAGTCAAATAAGTATACATAATTCTAGTACATTCAAATCCTTATTAATAGATACAAAAGCTTTCATACATGTAGCAAAAGAAGGATCATCTTATGCTATATATGCTATATCTATTTTAGATATTAAAAAGAATACAAGTGATATTCCTAGCTAATATCAAGACTTTCAAGATGTTTTTGAAAACAAGAATGCAAATATTTTTTTAGAGCATTAATCTTATAATTGTTCAATGATCTTCAAGAGGGAGCTCAACCACCATTTGGACCAATATATAGTTTATTACAAAATGAGTTGACTACATTGAAAGAATATATTAATGAGAACTTAACAAAGAACTTCATACGTCATTTAAAGTCTCTATCAGGAGCTCTTATCTTATTTGTGAAGAAAAATGCCAAATCATTGCAGATGTACATAGATTATTAAGGACTTAATAAGATTACTATCAGAAATAGGTATCTTTTATCTTTGATTTCAAAGCTCTTTGATCAACTTAGTCAAGCAAAGATCTATATAAAAATAGGTCTACAAAGAGTATACAACTTGGTTCGCATCAAAAAAAATGATGAATGGAAGATTGCATTTCAAACTAGGTATGGACATTTCAAATATAATGTCATGCCTTTTGGACTTACAAATGTACCAGCTGCTTTTCAATATTTTATGAATGATATTTTTTGTGAATTTCTTGATGATTTTGTTATCTGCTATTTAGATGATATTTTGATCTATTCTAAAAACATAGAAGAATATGAACTTTATGTTTATGTATTCGAAAAACTCAAAGATATTGGATTATATATCAAGATAAAAAAGTTTGTATTTCACACTATTCAAATTGACTTCTTATGATATATCATTTCAAATTGCTCCCATTTAGTAGCTTTTTATTCCAAGAAATTTTCAGCAGCAAAGATCAACTATAAAATTCATAATAAAGAACTTCTTGCAATTGCAAAGTCTTTTCAAGAATGGTGTCATTATCTAAAAGGCGCTTCTAGTCTAGTCACCATATATACAAATCACAAGAATCTTAAATATTTTATGTTAGATTGTGTGTTAAATTATTATCAAGCTTGTTGAAATATATCTTTGTTAAGATTCAAGTTTATTATCACTTATCGATCAAAAAAATAATAAGGTCTATCCAATATCTTTTCTAGATATTCTTATCTTATACCAAAAGAAGGAGATTTAGCTTTTGATTAATAAAGAATAATCTTCTTGAAACTAAAGTAATTTCATCTTTGAATAATAAAATCAACATTGATTGTTGATTCAACTTTATTCAAGTAAATCCAATCAAATATGTCTTCAGACCCTCTTGTTTATGAAATTAAGAATAATTCATCTAAGTCTTATAATACTTCCAAGTTTGAGTTTAAAAATGATCTATTCTATTTCAAAAGACATCTATATATTTTAAAAGGTGAAATACAATTACATATTGTTGAAGCTCATCACAACTTCCTTACAACAAGACATTTTAGATATAACAAGATTTTGGAATTAATATCAAGAAATTTTTAGTGGCCTCAAATGTAAAAGGCTATTAAACAATTTATACAATTGTATAATATTTGTTCAAGATCAAAAACTCCATGTCATTGACCTTATAGACTTCTTCAACCATTATTTATACTAAAATAACTTTGGTCTTTTGTTTCTATGGATTTTATTATAGATCTTCCAAATTCAAGTTCATACAACTTTGTATTTGTGATTGTAGATTATTTCACCAAGATGGCCATTTTGTACCATGTACAAAATCTATCACATAAGATGAAACAACTAAATTCTTCTTTATTAATATCTATTACTATCATGGATTATTAAAGGATATTATATCAAATAGGGGGACATAATTTGTATTAAAATTTTGAAAGATTATTTTTAAAATGTTGAAGGTGGATATAAAACTATCTATTGTATCAAATTTCAATTGCAAATTCATTACAAATCTTGAAATATCACTAAAATCTTAACAATAGCTTCAAATCCTTGTTTATAAATACTTATGTGTGAAATTCTTTATATTTCACAAATTAAATATTCAAAGACTATAAAAATTAGTATATAGCTTTTTAACATAATTATTCACTTTTGTAAAAAAATTTAGATAAAACTCAAAATATGATAAAAATCAGTACTATCAAAAAAATGGTCTACTTACTATCTTGGAATTAAATGTATTATCTTCAACTCCCAATATCTCTTTTATTTGAATTCTAATTATAATTAAAAAAATTTATAAAATGTAGATCTTGAAATCATCTTTCCAACCACATCTCATGATCTCCAAAAACTCTTATACAACTCCTCATATCCTCAAAATAGTGATAGTATATCTTAAATCCATATCTTAACTTCAAATAGCTATATCTCCTTCATCCCAACTTTGAATCTCCTAATTTTTATATATAAATTAGTATTAAAAATCTAAACTATATAATTCTTACTTTTTCTTTCCAAATATCTTCTTTGAAGTCATCTAAATCCTTAAAATGGCTACAAATAGCCTATTGAAAGTCCATTGGATATGACGAACTAATAGAGATGAACTTTGACTAATAGAAATAAAGTCTTCTATCCCTTGCCATCATCCCTTCATACCTTACTTTCATCTCTTTAAATAAACATCTTAGTAGCTTAGATTTCAACCTTTTAGATCTCAAATCTCCTCTCAAAGCTTCATACTAATATCTAGGTTCCATATAATTTAAATGTCTTAATCAAATTAAGAAAAATAAATCAAAATAAAGTTTCTTACATCAACTCCTTTAAATTACTTTATTAACCATTCCAATACATATTAGAATTTATGAACATATTACATATTTTAATTGATTTTTACATATTGTAAGTAATTATAATATGACAACAAATGTGAATTAGAAAACTATTGAAGGTGCAAAATTAGTAATTAGATCTTTTGATCTTTTTGCAAGAAGAACTGTTGCTTGGCTATAAAAAAAATAACATATTGTGGCATATTCTTTATCCAAGGCTAAATACATTGTACTTTCTACTAGGACTAGAGATGTAATTTGGTTTCATAGACTTCTTTTAGATATTAGTTTTCTATAAGAGTCTACAATGATATACACTAATAGTCAAGGTGTAGTAAAATTGGTTCATAATCCACTGTTTGATTTTAGTTCAAAGCACATCTTAGTGCATTTTCACTACAATAGACATGTACAATCTCTTGGTGTGATTACTAAATGTTTCATTTTTAGTAAAGAGATGGTATCTAATTTCTTTACCAAGGTGTTAGTGGCATTAACTTTTATAGTTCATTAAAAGTCTTTAGAACTTTGTATTTAGACTGTTTAATTCATGTGTTTGAGAAGGAGTGTTAGATATCCAAACACATATAGTCATCTATAACACTATACTTTCACATGTTCAAATTCTTAGTTTAGTTAGTTAGGCGTTGACTTTCTATTATCAAAGAGCTTATTGCGGATCTAGGTTTCTACTACTACTCTAGTTTTGTTCTTTACATTCCTATGCTCTGTACTCTATTTTACACACTCAATAATGTGAGGATAGGTTTGTATGTTCATATTCTATTTCTAGTCTCAATCCTTTCTTTTTCTGCATAACAAACTATCTAAAATCTTTCACCACCACCTACATCCTCAGGACCCGGTTCGAACAAATCAGGACCTAGACTCAGCGTCCTGAGTCCAGCCTGAGGTGCTTCGCGTGAGCTGCCCCGTTGGATATAATAATCTAAATTTTCTGGTACCACCTTCTTTCTCTGCGGTGCTGTGCAGGTTTGCTCCTGTCCTCTCTATTCCCTCCTGAAGTCTTGTTTTTTTTTTTGTTTTTTTTTTGTTTTTTTTTTTTTTTGTTTTGCGTTGGGGGTGTGGGGGCTTTCACACACACCCCCCCGGTTTCCCCGTAATTCTGTGCCCCCGGTTCCTCCTCGCCACACCGTCGTTGGCCTCCCTGGTAGGCGGTGTTGATGCTTCACTGTCGCCCCATACCCCTCAGGATTTAGAATTTAGTTGATAAAATTTTACGATTCGCATTTCTATGATTCTTACCCCGCGTTCCTCCTCCTCCTCGCCGCGGCTGCTTCGTTGGCCTCCCATGTTCCGCGCAATGTCAGTTGCAGATTGTCTCTCGCTTGTTGCAGTTCTCTGTGTCCGTGCTCCAGTGTTGCCCCATGTTATTCCGTGTTGCACCTGTGATGCCACCGCAGTTTGTGATCCATGGTCGCCTCGCACATGACCTCCCTTCGTCACACATCTCCAAAGGACATTTCGATCCTGGTCGCGTTTCGTCCACTACTCTTCTCCCTTTGTCGCAGCTCGCGGTGCCGATGGCTCCAATGAAATTCAGTCGCAGATTTGTTCTTTCCCCGCTACGCTCCGAATGGCGGTGATTGTGACATCTCAACTTGATTCTCAGCTTGTTTCGAAGAAATCTTTGGTTTGTTTGTAATGCAAGTGGACATATTTTCATGAAAAATAATTGATTGTTGTTACAATTGTTTTAGTACTGACAGTTTGTGGAGTTCTTTGCTTCTAAACAATTTATTCATTCTTAATTTAATTTAGAATGTATAAAAGTGTACTTTCTTTGGTATTAATACACATATATGCATTCAAATATGATTTTTTTATATATAAAGCTCTTTTTTATTATTGCTAATAGTATCAAATTTTAACATCCATATAATGTAAATTAAAATATTATATATATATATTAGAAGATGTAAAATTATACATCTAGTCAAAATAACATAAATCAAGGTCATTAATAATATTCCATAAAAAATACTTTATAATATATCCAAGTAGAAAATATTATAATTTTTTATGGAATATTATTAATAACTTTTTTTTTTAGCAATAATATTAAATTTTAAGATAAAAATATATAAAGAGTAGAAAAAAATGTTGGATTGCCTATCACACTTAAGAATGATATCAAACTCAAGTATCCAAATATATCAAATAAAATAAAAGATATAAGGTTGTTTCATCTATTTGGCAATAATGTAAATCTTAAACATCACTTCAAATCTAATATAGTCAAAGTTGTGAGGTTATCTAATACATTTGGCAATATTGTTAAGCTTAAGTATCCAAGCATGTTAAGTTCACTCAAAGATGTAAGGTTACCAAATTTGTTTAATAAGGTTGTTAAACTTAAGGATTCATATATATTAAGTATAGATAAAGATTTAAAGCTCTCTAATTTATTCACCAATAATGTCAAGCATAACTACTTACATATATTAAATGTAAATAAAGACAAGGTTTTCTAATCCATTTAGCAATAATGTCAAGCTTAAGAATTTACACATATGAAGTGAAGTCAAAGATGTGAATTTGCCCAATACTTTTTTCAATAATATCAAGTTTTAATACTTAGATATATTAAAATTAATTTAAAATATAATATTTTCTAATTTATTTAAAAATATTATCAAGCTTGAATACTAAGCTATATTAAGTATTGTTAATAAACCAAGATTGACTAAAACTTTTAGCAATAATGTCAAGCTTGAATATCCAACCATGTCAAATGTAATTAAAAATAAAATATTATTTAATTCATATGGCAATAATATCAAGCTTAAGTGCTTTTTTGTATTTAGTTATCTCAAAGAAAATATCTTTTTCAATTATTTTGATAATGATTTTAAATTTGAATGATTCTAAATTAAAATATTTATTAATGATATTAAATATTATACTCACAACCATTGTTAAACAATATTACTCATCATTGATATTAAATATTATTACTCATCATTGTTTAGTAACACAATTAAGTTTAAATATTCTTATAAAATAAATTCTAATAGTTATTAATTTTAAAATAGAATTTTAAATTTTTTTACATAAAAATATAACTTTTTATTTATAAAATATTTAAATTCTCATATTTTATTCAAACATCTCTTCTATTTAATAATTATAAAACTATTTAAAAATATTCAATAAAATAAATTTTAACTAGTCAATTTTTTATTAATATAATATTAAATTTACTTTATTTAATGATGTTGTAATAATTTTATAATTAAATAATTATAAAAAATAAATATAAATATTCTAACTTTATTAAACATGATATTATTTTTATTGCTATAAAAAATCCTTCTAAATATAATAAAATATAATAAAAATAATAATAACTAAGAATTAGTATAATTATAATATATTTAATATACAAAAAAGATTTTTAAAAATTTTAAAAAATTTAAAACACTATATTATAAATATATATTTATATCAAATTAATATTGAAGTATGACATTTTTATTTTTTTTTCAAATAATATTTTTACCTTGCTAGGTCTATAAATGCCATTTGAACAAGAGTCATATAAAATACCTTGTTTAAAAAATCCATAAGTTAACTAAATTCATATTTTAAATTTTTATACCTTTATATTTTTATTTTATATCAACTTCAACAATCTTTTGAAGCATGTCTTCTAGTTAATATTATATTTTTTTATAAAATCCATCTTCATTTATTTTTAAAAATTATTTATTAAATAATATATCTAATATAGAATTTATAATATTTTTAATTTTTAATTTATTTTATTTTTATCTATCTTTTTATTTTTTTTCTTTTGGTATATCTTATAGACATATATTATTACAAATAAAAAACCATATATATAAAAATATAATTTTTTTCATCAACTTTTAAGTTATTAAAGTATATTCTTAAATAATTCTATACCTCAAAGTTACTATTATTTTCATCCTCATCTAAATATTTTCTCCTTAATAATCTTTGTAAAGCTTGTTCTCAATATTTCTACTTCTTTTATCCTTACATAATTGCACCTACAACTTTTAAGGTCAAAGGTAGGTTGTTGCAAGTTTTTACAATTTTTTTACCAACTTTAAAAAATTCATTAGACAATTTGTCTTGGAATTTGCAAGAATAAGTAGTAAATTACTTCAAAGTTAAGACTTCTTAAATTTCTTAATATTTATTTTATAAATCACCATAGGATAGTACTCTATTGATTTCCAATCTTGTGTTATTGAAATTAATATGCTTCCAATACTAGGAAAATAAATATCTATTGGCACATTCACTTTAATTGAATTTTGATCCTTTACATTATCAAAAACCAAGAAGATTTTGTGTTTTAAAAAAAAATGCTTTTAAAATATCTTGTACTTTTATTAAATCCCTTGGAATATTTTCAACTTTAGATTATTCTAATATGCTATAAAATAATGTTTAGTTATTATTACTACTACTACTATTTCTAAAAAATCTTGAGATATTATACATATTCTTTATATTATTAAAAAAAGTTTTTGCCATTATGGTCTTGTTTATTCTATCTATGCCAATAAAACATATTTTCTTTCTTTATTTATATTTATATTTTTCTTGTTTGAAATAAGTATATGTATAAATGTGTATATATATATGTGTATGTATATATGTATATATATATATATATATATACATATACGTTTTTTTTCTTTTTAATTAAGCAAGAATATTTTGTTTCTTTACAAACTTTTATTTGATTCTATTGGTTGTAATAACTTGTTAGTTCTGACATACAATCAATTTGTGCTTTTTTTATAAGATTTAAAAGAAAAATTTTGACTGAAAAAATAATCCAAGAAAATCTTATGAAAAATAAAGTTTTACTAAGAATTTTAAAAAAAAAATCATGTCTTATGATAAAAGTGTATTATACTTTTTTAATTTGTTATATTTATAAGGTTTGATTTTAGGATTCTTTAGAATTTCACTTTATTTAAAAAAAACATTTTTAAGATACTAATAAGATTTTATATATTTGTTAAAAACTTCTTGTTTCTTTAAGGTACTTTTGGATATTTTAATTAAAAAATTGTTTTGAATTTATTTGAAATACTGTTTAAATTGTGATGTTTTTTTTTACATAATTTAACAAAACTATATTTATTTAATGTAGTTTAATTAAAGATATATTTTTTTTTAAAATATTATTTTGTTAATAGATTTGAAACAACCACTTTATGTGAATAAAATTAGTAAAAATAATAATTGGTTTTATCATAGTGAACTAAAAATATTATTAATGAATTTTCTATAGAACTATTTTTAAAATTGATTATTTTTCATAGTATTAAAAAAAACTATTTTTCTTTGTCTTAATTACAAAAAAAAATTATAAACAGAATAGCTATTTTTAACTAGAAAATAGAAGCAATTATCTTATAGCGTATATAAAAAACTTGTTGCATTTGTTAATATGACGTTTTAGTACCAACTTCTATATATAATTGTTGGACAATAAAGTATCAAAATTTTGCAAAACTTTTACATTATTATGCAAATTTTAATCCTTTTATGGATATTTCATATTATTCTAGTGGACATGCTATATGAAACAATTTTTGAAGGTAAAATAATAACTGTCTTTCAAACTTTTGCTTAATTTTTATCAAAATAATATATTAGAATATTTTTTAATATGTCATTATAATAAATAAAAATACTTAGAAATTAAAATAATTTGTATTCAATCATAGACAATATGCTTGATTTTAAGAATAATACATATACAGATGTAAATATCATACATGATAAATAAACAAGAGATAATATCAACATTAATCAAGTAGTAGAAGAGTCTTAAAAAAAACATATATAAACCCTAAAATTACAATCTAATTAGAAAATTTACTAATATATAATTTTAGTAGTTTTATATATATATATATATATATATATATATATAGAAAAACCAATTAAATATTTTAGCTGATTTGTATTATTATTATGGCTATTAGAAACTTTTGATGTATAATAAATTGGCTTGATTTTTAAAATATTATTATTAAATAAATAGAGTATTTTTTAGAATTAATTTTGATTTAATGAATTTTAAAATATGAATTTTAAAATTTTATTTTTATTTTTATTAAGATAGGAATTTATCAACTTAAAGGCACCATTATTTAGAATCATAGCAAGATTTAAAGGCCTAATGAGGTTCTTAGTTTAATTGGATTTATTTAACACCAAAATACAATCAGAATTTTTAAAAAACATAAAAATTTCTATAAAGAAATTATATAACCAAGAACTAGTTGGAATCTAAGAGCATTAGTAGAAATGGATTGTAGTACATTGAGTGTAGGTAGTAGCATAAGACAAAGGCCTCAATTTCTACCAAACCCCCTTATACTACATTATGAATATTGATGAAGTTCAAATATCTTATCAAAAATAAGCATTTTTTTAATATAAATTATAATCTATTATTATACATTCTTTTATGTCTTATCATATTTATAACTTAGTTATGATACTTTTAATATATTATATTTAGTATTATTAGAAATATTTTAAAATATATTATTTTATTATTAAATTTTTATTTTTACTTATACTAAATTATCAATAAAAAATTAATTATTTTTAATAATTTTTTCTTTACATTATAAGATACAATCTTTTGTAGAGAAGATCAAAAAATTTCTAAATGATTATTCAAGTATCTAAGAGCAAAGATATATGTTAAGTACAATTCTTTGTTGCAATTTTAGAAATAGTGTGTAGTTAAAATATAATAACAGTAGATAAAGCTACCAATTTTATCAATCTTAATACACTTTTTAAGTTTAAAATCAATTATTGAAAAAAAAAATCCATTATATAAATTAGAGGTTAAAAAAGGTCTATATTATTTTTTAAAATAGCATTATATCTTCAAATATAGAAAGATAAGAATAATAGTGTCCTAAAATATTATTTTTATTAAATACTAATATTTTATGTTAAATTTTTAAACAAAATCTGAATTAATTCTTAATTGTACTTATTAATAATGTTGTTCATACACTTTAACATCTAATTATTGTTTATAATTTTATAAATATCATTTCAATACTTAAAATATTATATTTTTATTATTAATATATATTTTGTGTTTATTTTAATAGATATATGTATGATTATAGATTTGATTTTAATTGATATTATCATTTTTTATTTCTTTTACAAATAAAATTATAATCCAAAATAATTTATAAAATATTTTTTATAAAACATGCAATAATATAATTTTTCAAATATTCTTTCTTATAATTAATAATAAAATAAATTTTATAGTAAATAAATATATAAGTATAATTTTATGATAATATAATCTATATATATATATATATATTCTTAACTAAATAATATTTAACATACAGAAATAATAGACTTCTTTAATAAAAATAAATATATTTTTTAATATGTTATATGATAAAAAGATATAATTATAATCAAAATTTTATAATTATATTTTAAATTATGTGGTTTTAAAATTAATATATAATATAATAGTTATATATTTTAGAAAATTACATATATATATATATATATATATATATATGTGTGTGTGTGTGTGTGTGTGTGTGTATGTGTGTGTATGTATGTGTGTATATATATATATATATATATATAGTGTTTCTAATGCCACCATAATTTTTGCTATTGCCACCACAATCCACCATCCATTCAATATATTTCTTTAGTTTTTTTAATTCCAATCAAAAAAAAATTTAATATTTTTAATATATATACTTTTCTAAAAAATTATATAGAAAGTAAATTTAATTTTAATACAAAATTAATTAAAAGTTATTAAGAATAAGATTGTGGTGGCCATAGTAAAAACTATGGTGGTATATGGTGGCATATGGTGGATGGCAAATTGTGGTGGCAATTGCAATATCCTATATATATAGTTTTTATTTTTATTTTTTATTTTATAATTATCTCTATAAATTTTACCAATTTTATTCTAAAATATAAATTAATATTATAATTAAGAATATTTTAAATATTTAAAAAGTTATATATATATAAATCCAAATTTTAACCAATAGTTGTTGTCAAATACTACCACTTGCACAAAGAAGGCAACAATAGACAAGCAAAGAATAACAAGCTTTTAAAAATATTGGTAAATGGACAAAATCCATCTACTACAATACAAACTTTATTAAGCATGAATATATTGGATATGTCATAATTTATGAACTCACAAATATTACACTTACTTTCCAACATCTAATAAGTGATATGTTTTCAAAAAATTTAGATATTTTGTCTTTTTTTATATAAATAACATTCTCAGATATATATATATATATATATATATATATATATGTGTGTGTGTGTGTGTGTGTGTGTGTGTCAATAATATATTGTCCATATCCTCAAATTTTGAACTTATAAAAATAAAAGTAAAAGAATTTATAATAGATGCAATATTAAATGAGATGGTTGACTTTTATTATTATATTTTATTTTTAAAAGTTAATTAAATAAACCAATATTTATTAATAGTTATGATTAATAAATCTTTATAATCTTTAATTTAATTTTAAAATTATATTATTATGTATAAGATTTTTTTAGACATTATAATTTATATGAGTCATATAAATCATAAATTTTTTATATCAACACAAGTCTTTAATTTTTATCAAATCTATTAGAAAATATCTCTATTTTAATTTATATTGTATTGTTTAAATCAACAACATAATTTATTGGATGATTACTTTGAACATTTTTATTGTACGCCAAAGTAAGAAAATACAACTTTTGATCAACAAAAATCTAATATTTTGAAATTAGTTACAATTAATCTAAAATGACTCTAAACTACCAAGAAATGGTAAGTTGTATACAATTATACAAAAATAATATCAAAAAGTTGGTAGTTTAAATCCCAACTATGAAATCACAACCATGCCTAATGGACCATTCTGCATAATTTACTATTGTCTTGCTAATAAGAATAAAAAATTAAAAATTAAAAAACTAGTTACAATTACGTCATTAAGTCATGAAATTAAGAATTTTTCTTGTCTTAACAATCTTTGATGAAGTTTGATTAAGCATATTAAGAAACTCTTGTTCTGTGAATAATCTTATGTAATCATTTTCCATTACTTTCAACTACAATTTGTTTTTCAAGTAACATTTTCTTTTCTAAACATTTTCATTATCAATTTTTAAAAACTAATTTGTAAATATTGAGTTTCTATTATTAAACTTAAAAGTACTTCACACACATATATATATATATATATATATATATGTACATTTTTATTTTTATTTTCAATTTCATCATATATTTGTAATTTTTAGGAAAATCACAAATAATATACATAGCCTAGAAACAGTTCCAGTATTGGACCTCCAACCATGTAAGCATACCTCGCAAGCAGGCACTTGAGGATGTACAGTGTATTCAATATCATCCATTGTTCACAATGCATGGAATCCGTCGCATAGTGGACACAGGCCCTGGTTTTGCAAACAGGCTTTCGGAGTTACTCAAGATGATACAAAACGAGTAACTTAAAAATGATGGTTGTAATCTGAGAGTAGTTTGCGCCAAATCAACGAAGAAGCCCAAACTTCTTACCCTGAAACTAATCCTGCCAATCTGTAGAGAGAGGGAGTGGAGGTAGAGGAGCAAGACTTCATCTTTAGAACAGCTCCGCCCCACCAGCATATTGAACAATCTCCATTTCCCTCAACTTCCATGAAGAAGAGCACATTCATATCCAATGTGCAAAAGAATTTCTCTCTCCAACTCGCTAATCCTACGTAAATATACAGAACTCTCCGAATTGACTTGTATGTGCAGAGAGCTTGAGCAGGAACGCGGAGGAGAGTGAGGAGATCGCGAGAAGAGAAACGAAAGAGAGTTGATAATTGTGTTGCAAAGTCGGAATGAGCTGCTGCTCGAGACAAACTTCCAGTGCGAGACAGTGTATGGGCGATGATATTGTATTGTCTTCACTCCTCCGTCCTTGATGAACCAATTAATGGCTACAGAGTAAACTGAACTCGGGCTATTGCACCCATCTGGACTCCTTTCCAACCCACTTCTCTAATGATCTTTGCAGGATTCCTTTGGTCACAGGTTTGCTGATGTAGTCGTCCATTCCAGCAGCTATACACTTCTCCACCTCCTTCGGATGTGGCTGCCGTGAGTGCCACTATAGGGATGGCGTTTGATATACAATCCTTCTGTCGCACGAGTCGCGCCGTCTCAAACCCATCCATAATCTGCAGCACCAATCATTACGCTTGGTTTCGCTGGAGCTCATCCACAAAAAACCTTGAGAGCCGAAGGAATTAAAACTCTACCAGGGATGAGATGAACCGACTGACTCTCTAAATAGCCCAGTAAGCACACTTGGGTTTCCCTGAACCAACTGTCAAAGCAGAGATAAGTCTAAAGAGGGGCACTTCCACGTGCAAGGACTACTTGCAATATGAGCAATTTTCTGTGAACATTCCTGCATGAACCTGCGTTTATTAAATTTAAGAAGGTTTAGCTGAGAATAAAGCAGATCGATACTACGGTAGAGGACTGATCTGACTACAAAGAATTATCATAGCTGGAAGGAGAGAGAAAGTTACACACAGGCATATGACAGTCCATAAAAATGATGTAGTCATCCGAGCGCTCCAGCAAACTAATGGCCTCGACACCATTGCACGCTACATCCACTGTGCACCCCAAATTGTTGAGCAGTCGCTGAGCAACCATTTGGTTCACTTTATTGTCCTCCTGCAAGAAATCACATTTTTAAAATTATCAGACAAAGTAATAGAATCGTTAAAAAATGAAACCACATTGCTTGAACTAAGATGTGAACAAAGAGACAATAGAATCGGTAAATACGGATTAGAATCAGTGGTGGTTCAGAAGAATGCTTACAACAATGAGAATACTAGTTTTCCGAGCAAGCGATTGAGCATCCAACATGGAGGAAGAATCCGAAGGAGGGCTACCCACTGCGATAGCGTCTAACTGCTGCTCCATGCTTTTCTTGCTCCTCGAACTAGCTGCGTGCAGAAACCCGCTTGATTGACTTGACGAGTGTTGTCTCAAACCCAGAGGCGCAGATCGCATCATGTCAAGAGTGAAATCAGGCTTCATTCGGATACATTTGGCGCCCCCAGATAAGCCACTGACAAGGCATCTCTTAGGTAGGCTTGTCGAAGAGGTCGACTGAAGCAAGCACAACACCCAAGATCGGCCAAGACTCCTTGAGACGGAAGACTCTGCCCTACCCGACCTAGCATGACGACTGCCAGTGATTTGATTTCGGGTGTGTCTGTTGAAGCAGCTTTCCTCATCTCGTGTCCAAAAAGCTCCACAACCGACCGCTCTACAACAGCAACTGCATAAACTCCAAGAAAAGCATCAAAAATTCATGTCAGACCATGGTGTAAAACAAAGAATACGAATAAACGTGATGTACTTGATGAGGAAACTTACCCTGGAAAGGCGAACGCACAGAGTACGACTCTTTCAGGGCTGCAATGGCCTCGCCGACATTATTGCAAGCCATAGCATCCAACCCCCAAGCGCGTATCTGATCGCAGAGAGCTTCCTTGGTCATTTCATGGCGATCGACCACCAGAACACGCTTCCTTTGCTCGACTATCTCGTTATCCTCAACAGCATCCTCCAAGATGTTAGAGACAGAGGGAGGTTTGTCTCCTTGCTCTGATAAGGGGTCCAGCTCTAAAGGTAAGGTAAAGGTAAACTTTGAACCTTTCCCTTCCTCGCTTTCGACACCAATAGTGCCTCCCATGAGCTCAACCTGATTTATTTACAAACCGTGCATAGCAAGATCAGAAGTGATAGCACTAGATTCCAAACAAAACAAATCGCGCTATTATCCAGTTAATTCGGATCATAAGCATTTAGTTCTCGATCCTTACAAGTCTTTTCGAAACGGCCAAGCCAAGACCCGTGCCGCCATAGGTACTCGTCGTTGAAGTGCTGCATTGGGTGAACTTCTCAAAGAGCATATCCAGTTTGGTCGCCGCAATACTGCATCGACACATTAATAACCACATAAGATATTGCTCACGAGTGTCCTTGGAGACCATGACAAAGAAACAAACCTTTGCGAACGCGGAAACAAACCAGCAAACAGCTTACCCAATGCCTGTATCAATCACCGAGAACCTAAACCAGCGAACAGTTCGGGGCCAGTTAGCGTTTGCGGAGTCCTCTTCGTTATCAGAATGTGCGTCACAAAGAGTGCTCGTGGCTCCTCCCGTTGAACAAGAACTCACTTCAGTAGATCTCCTGTCGGAAAAATTATTGCAGGAACAAGGATTCTGCGAGCACAACACGGCTGGCTCAACAAACTTCTCACTGCTACACTGGCCATTCGCATCATCCATGCGCCCGTAGAGTCTCTTCCTCTTGTTGTGACTTGCAAAGACGGGTGGCTTCACTTGGGAGTCTTTTGAGATGGGATCCGACTTAACTTCCATACCAATGCCATCCGCAAAAATGTCCGTCCTGCTGACCCTGTCAATGCTGAGGCCTTTGTACGATTCGCAGAGGGTCATGTGAGCTCGAATATTTTCCACGGCGCGGTTTCTTCGCTGTCCGTTGTCTGGGTTGTGAACAAAAATCGGCTCGGGGTCATTAGGATCCCAGCGTCCGTTCTGCAACGTCGCATCCAGTGCACAAGCTGCTTCGCCCACCGGGTTCGTAACCGGGTAGTGCACACCATTCATGTCGGAGGGAGCAGCGCCGCAGTGAGAGCAATTGATGTCTCCCGTTTTTAGCCCCTGCTGACACTTCTCGCATACGAGGGATACATCAACAACGATGTAGCCCATGTGGGTAAACTTGCATGCGTTTCCTACTAGATTTATGAGAACCTATCGAAGCCGAACGGCGTCTACAAAGACCGCGGACAAAGCAGGACGGTATCGAACCACCATCTCCACTCCCTTAGGCTCAACCCTGAGGGCGAGCATACTTCCCACGTCTTCCACCACATTGCGCAAGTTGCATCGCACTGGACTAATGGTCAATTTCCCGGCGTCGATCTTGGAAAAGTCCAAAATATCGTTGATAATCGACAGGAGACACTCTCCGGATGTTCTTATCGTTTCAAGGCATTCCTGCTGCTCAGGAGTGGGAGCTGTATCTAGGAGAACTGAAGCCATGCCAATAACTCCATTTAACGGGGTTCTAATCTCGTGGCTCATAACCTAACGCACAATAAACACCGCTACTTATCAGTAAAATAAGGACACATTGGACTTTCCTTTGAAAATCAAAACGTAACGCTGCCATCGTCAACAGATAAGGCTCAATTTGACACTCATAGCGAGAAACTCGGATCTTGCTTTAGCAGCTTTCTCTGCTTTGTCACGGGCAATAGCGAGATTCGCAATGAGTCGAGCCTGCTCCTCTTCCCAATTTCTCCTCTCCGTGATATCAGTGATAGACCCCGCCATTCTGACAGGTATTCCTTCTTTGTTCCAAAGAGCCTGACCACGGACACGAAACCAGCTGTAGCTACCGTCCCCTGTCCGCACGAGAGTCTCCACGTCGAAGGGTGGCGATTCAGCACTTCTGGTTTCCAGGTAGTCCTTCATGGTCGCCAATACAGAATCTAAAGAACAATCCACGAAAAAGCTCTCTTGAGATCACTCCTGAAAAAATGCCCACTCCTGCTGAAAGAACTATGGTACCAATAAACCATGAGTAGGAGATATGACCTTCGAAAAATGCAACAAAGAAATGAGATTTAGGCAATGACCGCGGTGTTTGGGGTGCAATCGACATTCGAAAACCCCAAAGGAGTCGTCCACATCCGTAGCTCGGAGCCCCAACATGTGCTTGTATCGCTGCGAGTAAAACACCTGGTTGGTTACCATGTCCCAGTCCCATAGCCCGTCATTGGAGCCCCGCACCGCGAGCACGTACCGCTCCTCGCTGCGCCGGAGAGACTCTTCCGCTTCCTTCTTCCAAGAAATATCCTCCAATATCCCCACGAAACTACACACACGTGAACCGATATGCTACACGTTACAACACATTGAAACATCCATCCAAATGAAGTCAATATAAGAATTCTCTCCATGCTCTTAATTGTAGAACAAGTTGAGTAAATCACAACCGGAAGCAGAGCGAGCGTGCATACCTGCCAAGTCCAGGGCAGCCGGACATGTCCACAGTTTGTACGTTCACCCATATGAAAGAATTCTTCTTGTACTTGTGCGTCAGACGGTACTCACATTGAATTTGACGATTGCCATCGGCGGGGGAGGAGAAGTGCCCGAATGCAAGAGCCCACACAGCCTGCGCACATTGGCCAACCAGGATGAACAACTAGAGATTCCAAAGCCTTAAACCCTACTGTCGCCTATTGCCTGCACAAAGGGTTCAGAATCAAAGGAGGTGGGAACAATAGACCCACGGCAAATCATCGGGATGAACAAAAGAGATCCATCCCAGACCAAGCAATTCCTCCGCGGAATCCACCCCTGTCATAATCTGATAGGCAGAATTGGTGTAGACGTTCTTCGCCTCATGGTCGCACACAAACACCGCCCTTTGCCCGAGCCCGCCGGGCACAAGGCCGTCTTTACAATTCATCTTGAGGTACCTAACTCTGTACAATTCAAGCCCACCTGTGAACATAAAACACATGAAGGCAATCAGAATCAATCGGGCAGTGATGACATGCAAGCTTTTGAAAAATGCATAGCAAGAATCCAAAACGCTACAAAGTGATGAATTCGTTGCAAATCCTGGCGAAGTCAAAAAAAAAATCTCTATCCTGCCTGGGTGTGAAAAGTTCTTTAGTCATATACGACAACCGATGCAGTGAACAATGCAGCTTAAGGTTCAACTTTCTCCTATACCACAATGCGTGTATGCGAGCAGCTTCTAGTTCCAAAAGATTCAGATATAGTTTCTGATTCACAGGATTCTTTATTATGCTGCATTGTGAGGTAAGGCTAAATACCCAACATGTACGAAAACAAACTGCTATGAAACCTTACTACAAAGTGATTCTGCGCAGAAAGACCCACCATGAACCCCTTTCTCGTAAATCGATCCCAATGAACATCACAAGAACGGCTCACTACGTTGATGTGCAATGAAAAGACTGTGAAGGTTTTAGGAACCATCATATAAATAAAAGAGAGACATGTAACCGAGATAAGAGGTATTATTTAACGCTTCTTGGATCATTGAACGCACCTCACTGTAACAGCTTTTCAGTGTTGTCCCTTCGGCACACGTCAAGGTTGCGAAAAGAGTCAAAGTAGTCCATAATCCTCATATGCAGTTTAAAAAAACCTTGCCGTCTCAGGTGACCAAAACATCTGCCTGCTTCCGTTCTCCTCGCACTTCCATTCCAACCATCGCAGGGTCACCAACCGGAAGAAAACCTGGGTGCCCACACCGTATGATAACGTACCTGTGCTCCTGAATTCTGATCCAACCCACCAGTCTCAAAATCAAAACCTGAGGTAACCAGGATTACAATAGTCCGGTCTAGCTCGCCCAATTCCCGCGGGTATCTTCCTGTGTAGAAGAACATTCATCCCGAACGCAAACGAACAATGAAACAGCTGTCTGCGCACTATCGACACGCCCAAGACTACAAGCACGTTCCAGTCCCCTTCGCATCGGCACCCACAGCTGACTCGTCTCAGCCCTCCGTTCCACTCAATATACCCGCCGCTTTCTTTTCCAAGAGCACGTACACCATCTCTCAACACCTAGTATCCTGCAATCCTTCCTGCAATCAATCAAGCACTGCCACAGGAACCACACAGGCAACCTGGAGAGGTCTGGTGCCCGCCACCCTCCTAGCCAGTCCTCTCGCCCCAGCTGCCTCTTCCCGCCCCTCCGCAAGTATCGACACAGTTCCCTAGCTGACTGGCGCGCACTTGTCGATGAGAGCGAATATATCAGTGCTAGCTGCGCTCCTTCTCCAATTCCTGCAACATTCTTTGACTGCGGGCCATCATATAGTAAAAGTAACCACAGAGCCCTCTTCGCGTAACGAGATTCTTCAGAACGTAATCCGGGTGGGAGCCCCACACGCCCATGTCGTGCGGCAGCAGGAATGATCGCTTGCCTGCTCCAGCTGCTGAGTTCGTGGGCACAGTGGACCAAGGATGTGACCCACGAAGCTTGGTCGTTCCGTAGATTTCTGCCTCGCAGTGGATCCCACAACCAGTCCGTCGACGGCTTCTTACCCATCAGCACCTGCCGCCACCGCAGCAGCCCATTCTTAACTTTTGTATTCCTATCGCAGGTAATTCCGGTACAAACTAAAGTCAATGGGGATCCGCATTTACCGCAATCGCTTGGCCATCACCGCCGGCATCTCTAGCGGTCACTGCGATGCCTCAGTCGAATGCAAGCACGATGACCCCTGACGCTGCCTCGCGACTCCTCTAACCCTAAACCACCAAATATAAAGCTGCCTTCTGGCTTGAGGTCGGTGCCAGACGTCTGCGGCACGCGACGCTAGTCAACCCTCAATTATTCAGCTGACGCTGCCGCGCGGGTGATCCTATCTCGGGAAGATGCCCCCATATCAGCTAGGGGCTCACAGCATCTCCAGCAAGGCACTGGAAGAGCCCCTGTATCACCACCGTTGTGTTCTTTGGTGCCACGAGGTGTTCTCTCGAAAATTAGTACAGAAAAAGGATCTTCATTTTCAATCACAATTTTAACAAATTGGTATTCTCAACTTCCCAAAATTTGAAGTGGCAGATTTTACACACATGAAAATGAGTGCACAGTTGATGCCTATATTTCTACGACATTCTACACCTTTATACTTTAACTTTCCAATTGATATGATTATGTTTTTTTTCAGGTAAGGTGTGAGCTTTTGTTTATGCGCAAAGTCTTGAAGTGATGCTACACCATTCTACACTTAAATCTTTTTGGGTGGGGTTGCCACTTCCTCATTCACCATCCACGGCCACCAGATGACATTTATGTGTCTACGTGGCTGCTTTCAGGAACAATAATTGCATATTGAACACAATCCATTGCCAAAGTTATTCATTGTCGAGGAGGAGTTAAATGACTTCCATATAATTTCAGACACCTTGCACAAATAACAAAGCTATAAACAATCTAGTCTATTATGTCCTCTATAGGATTTGGTAACTGATTTTTTTAGTATAAGATTGTAGACAAATTTCAAACCATTGTCCTTTAAAATCTAAAAGTCCTTAGATATATATATATATATATATATATGCATCATGTAATGCCAATGTGCATAATTTCTTTACAAACTTGTTTTAAATATATAAAAAAAAGAGTGCACAATTGTCACATTTTGACAGTTTTGATTTCATGAAGAAATCAAACCTTTAATCACTAGCACTTTTGATAATCCATGGGTTTGCATCTGCATCCTCAAAAAATGCTTGTTTCAGGCATTTTAGATTAAGAAAATACTTGAAATTTTAGAATGCTACAGTTTAGAACATGAAGTAATATTTTATTATGAACCAAAATTTTATTTTCATTGTTACTATTTTAGAAAATTCAGATATATTCATATTAAAGATAAAATCAAATAAAAAAAATTCATAAAAATGTAAAATAAAATAAAATAAATATAAAATAATATCTTTAAATAATAAATTTAAATGTACTACTTATTATTTAAATTTATAAATGTACTACTTATTATTCAAAATTTATTACATAATATTTCTTCAGATATATATATATATATATATATATATATATAGAAAAAAACTTGGTAAAGTTATGTACATATTGAGCTTACAAGAAAGGTATATAACTTTATGCATATTAATTTCAACTAAAAAAATGCAGTTTAAACAATTTTTGTAAAACTTGTTTCTATTTCTTCTAAAAATGCATCTATGAATAAATATCTCTAATCAATTATGAAAAATCATTGCTTAACATAACATACAATTATTAAGATATGACATATTTATTAACTTCCAAAAATATTTTTTAAATATTCTTTAAAATATGTAAAATTTATTTTTCTTTTTAATATAAATAATTTTTAGTAAAAATTAAAAGACGTTTTTTAAATTTTGTAAATGGATTCATTTCTTTAGAGGAATATGAGAAGAAATATCTAAAAAGTATTATCTAATAATCTCTACAGCTGTTGATATATATATATTTTTTCCTTTTAGGTCTATTATACTAATGCTTATATGTACTACTATATTATTTTTTATCTTTTTCATTTTTCATTTTTTATCCATTATTAAGGTGTACAATACCACATTTAAAAATTATATACAATAAAGAAAAACAGCTTTAATCTAAACCATTGATAATATGATTGTTTTTATTTTATTTTATTCAAGACAAAATATTATCCAAAATTATACAAAAAAATATTACACATATACTAAATTTATTTTCTATATAATATTTTAATTTCTACTTTCTATCACAAATTATTAGAGAATTACTGCACAAAGTTTCTCTTGAGAATCTTACAATACAATCAATTGTCACCAATCTTGGAGAAAATTAAAAAATGAATTACTTTAATTCTCCACATATTTATTCATATTAATTTCAGTATTGATAAAAGATATTAAGAAATTTTAATATATGTATTCTAAATTTTATTATCTCAACTATTAATTTGAGGCAACTTCTTTATTTACATCAATTGTTAAAATTAAGAATATCCTTAGTAAACAATACATGTTTTAATGGCATTGCTCTATTTTAGTTGCTTTTTAGAATTGGCATCAAATATTGGCTTCAAGTATTGGTATTTTTGAACCTATTGGAGTGGAATAACTCTTCCCTTAAAAATTTTAAAAAATGATTTGATGTTTTTAAGGCAAAGAATATAGTATCTCTTATATTATATACTATATATATATATATATATATATATATATCTTACTGTTACTTTATCTTACCATTGACATTAGCAAATCCAACAAGGTGCCTAAAATATTTTGTTTGCTTTAAAAACTTAGAAAAAAGTCGTGATATTTTAACATTTTGCAATATCAATATCTATATCTTATATGTATTTATACTAGTACATGTAAGGCCATGCATATGCCCATATACAAAGATAGCACATGCTTAGCTATACATGTTTGAAAACTATTCATTATTATATTAAATCATAAAATAAATATAAACATATTTTTTTAATTACATCATGGAAGCATACTATTAGACACATATAACAAATAAATAACTTATAATATGACTGATATTTTTATTCTGATGTTACCATGTTATGAATTTTACAGTGAATGAATTGAAATATATATTAGATTGATAATGATAAGTTATTATAAATTATAAATTTATACCACTGTTCCCAATAAATTCAACATTTATCAGCAATTTTATCATTGTATGTATTTTAACCCGATTTTATCAGATATACAACTGATATGTTTTACAAATCTCATAGTTGTTAAAAATGGTTTGTTACTATGAATTTATAAAATTCTCGCCAATTGGTGTGTACAATAATAAAACTTAAACATTAAACTATGTGACACTAATTAAAAATATGTAAAAACATGTTTGCTAATTTGGTAACTGAAAACTTCAAATTCCTTTGTTCAGAATAATCCAATCCTCCACTCTAAATGTGATAATTTAAAAAATTTGGATTAAAAACCAATTCTCAATGAAAAGCACATTCAACCTTTGTTGAAAGTTGAAATACAACCAATTCAATAGTTTTCATTTATTTATTTATTTATTTTTCAATCCCCTTCATGCATGAAAATTCATACTCATACAGTACTAGTAGCTTTGACTTGGTAAATCCGAAATTACATAAATAGCAAGTTTATCCATTTTGAAAGTGTGAATAAGCACACGAAGAACACGCTTCGTTAGGTGAACGTGCCTCAATTGGAAAAATGAATTTCTGGATGGGAGTGACCCAATTGAATGGATGCACTTTGGATGAACGTGACCTATGTGGATGAATATATGATGCAGCCGCTGGGTCAGAATCGCAAATTTATCGCAACGCATTCTGAAAGGCGCAAGTGGACAGGGCGTTGCAATTGCATGTAAGGTGAGTTACCTGGAATTTGGGCGAGGATATCGGACACGACCTTGGCATGGAATCAGGAACCAGGGAAAGACCGCATCTGCATTTGCTATTCTCCGCAAAAAGTCACCCATCTCTCCCACAGCGTGTTCCTTGAAACTGGGCCACACTGTCCTGTATCAGATTTAGCATTGCTGGGAGCTTTCATGTTGTCGCTGCAGCTTTGAGCATTATAGAAATCCGCTGTGGTTTTGCAGGGTCGCCAGCGTCAGAGGGTGCGCGTGCTGATTGGAACTAGTCTGAAACGTCAGTGTTTCTAGCGTACAAGATGACTTTTCAGGTTCGGAAAGGAATGTTGGAATTAATTTTTGAAGGGGGACCATATCAATAAGCAGTCATTAAAAGCTCTTGCATTCCAGTGCCATGGATTTCGAAAGTTTTGGATTTAGAGGGGGGTGGTTCAAGTGCAAGTAATTTTTTTTCTGGGGAATTTGAAATAAAGATCGTATTTTTCTCAAGGAAATGCCACTTCTGGTCAGTGCATGATGTAATTAAATCCTCGGGACCACAATCCATTACATTGGTTTTGTATTTTCGAATGTGGAAACGAACCACTTTCACCATTAACAGATCTTCAAAATCTCCGAGCAAAAGTCTTCTACAGAAGAAAGTTTGGTGTATCATTCTACATCTGTAACATTTCATGTAAAATAAGTGTGGGTGTGTGGCTCCTGTGTTACCATTCTTGCTAAAGACCCGACTGATGCCGCCACTGCCCAAAACTAGTTACCCCTACTTCAAACGGATTCTTTGAGATTGGATGTGGGGGGAATTTTCACTTCTGTCAATTGAAGATTTTATCGTTCATTTACCGTCGGAATCCTCTTCCACAGCATCGTCAAAGCGTGGATCATGATGTAGGAACTGAAATACGAGAAGTGAAATCGATCAACAAGTGAAGGAAACAAGTTGAAGCACTAGTTTCAAAGTGGAAGAACTTGCTTAGAACTTGATGTATCTGGGTTGAATAATTTATCTGATCATTTCGCAAGATCTCTAAAAGAGAAATAATGATAAACATTATGCAAATCAATGTTAAGTCTCCAGTTGTAGAGGAATATACCTGCGCAAGGTCTACGTTTCGATCGATGTTATTATTCCTAGGGCTGGCTCCAATCCCATTCCCATTCACTTCATCTGCATCAAAAATCCACTCCGCTTCCCCTTCTTGCTCTGTCCTCAAAAGTAAAAGACTTTCGTCAATCAGTCAGATGGTCAGAGACCTACAGCAGTGCGGCCCCATTATGGCTCACACAACTTAGGCTAAAACAACCTTCACAAATCTGCAATGCCAATATGACCTGTGACAACTATTCACATACAAGATCGACAACACATACAAAGCTAGTGCCCAAGCCCGATGTATCCAGTAAAGGCGTGAAAGAATAGCTCGACAAACACTAGAATTGAAAGATACAATGAGGAGAAAGCGTACAAGGTAGCAATTCAAAAGGCTGTGGAAATTGACATACCAACTTCAGGATCGGGGTTCAACAGGGCAATATCGCATAGCACTTGAAACAGTTCATCCACTGTCGTGACACGAAGTCTGGTTAAGGTGTTCCTCGATACTTGAAAGTGCAAATCAAGATGTAAAAACCTACCAGCAGCGCATGGAAAATGTACATAATATAATGCTGATCACTGCATTAAAGGCACTAGAAGCGTTCTGAACTAAACCCATGAGCTCATTCCTAGATCCTTGTTACCACATACTCGGAAGCTACAGTTTTAATGGGTTCGGTGGGAACGACTACAACTCAATAGCTTTCATTCATCATGCATTGCACTTTCGGTATTTCAATGACTAAAATAAGAATAATTCCTCAAGAACAAGATTGTATTAATCAAGAAATGAACGGAACGAAGGACGAAAACTGACAAATCAAATAGAAGATTTCAGGATACGGACACTGGGATCTCTTGGAACAAGCCGCATCTCTGTAACAAGAGACAAATCGATCGGGGAGCCGTTCGTTTCATCCGGAAGAAGCTCCTCTGCATCATCATCATCTTCTTCAAACGCATCCTCCTCCTCATGGCCTGTCTCAATCTACATGAAGTTTTGGAACCGAATTTGTTTTCAAATATTTTCACAGCACAAATCACATACTACAAACTGTTGAAGCTTTTGCATACAATTGAAAAAAGCATCTGCCCCAGAGAGCAACAAACTATACTGCATGACGGTTAATGGACCTCGATAGAAGGACAGAGTCTAGAAAGATGAACCTGAGTGTAGATGCAGGGCTGTGGGTAAGCTTCAACATCTCTAGAAATAGCATGCATTGTCAGTGCAACGAAATCAACAGCATAGCCCTTATGAACATCGCCGTCACTTAACCAAACCAAGCGCCTGCCATTCAACCAAGACAAATATTTAAAGTCAATAGGAAGTATGAGCGCTCAAGCACACCGTCGATCTTGATTGAGATCGAGAGAGTCGACCAAAAAGTTAGAACTCAGAGAAAGCACACTCCATAAACACTTTAAAAACAACTAATTATGCACAAAACTAACAAGAGTGAAAATGGAGTGAGAAAGCTATTTGATACACACAACCTTCCCAGTACCAGACGGAGATGTCGCTACAACATCACCCAACTCATATTGCGGTTCTCTAGGAGCTGATAAAATGACCAGTGTGCAGCTGTGCATGGGTGCCAACCTTGAGTAGAAAGCTAACTTCAATCAGTAAGCACTTTCTACATAATACACCGATATTGCTTCATGTTATTATTGACAGTTTCAATGCAAAAGGTACTCTTAGAGGCAACACGAAAGTGAATTGGTAAAGATGGGGTCGAAGTAAATGAAAGACCTTAAACCCTAAACCAAAAAGTCTCAAGTCTTTTGGCAAGACATAAGCAAAAATAAAGAAGAGAAGAATCCAATCACGGGAATCACCATTAATAATTCATATGTAGGGTAAAAATCCGAACTTCCTTAGTGTCTGCAGAAAGTTATGCCAAAGTTGTGGAGGTAGAAGCCAATAATATCGGCAGAAAAGGCGATAAGTCTAATTAAGCGCCCTGAATTTCTTTGAGGGTACTAAAACATGTGCACTATTGCCCCAATCACCTCCGCAAGAAGCAGTTGTTGGCAATTACTACATATTAAACGCTCCGATAGAAGATTTAAACAAAAAGAAGCAGATCAATGTGAAACAGCTTCAACAACAACACAGAAGTGTTTTCATCAATCGTTTTTTATAACAAGAGAAACAGTACACAACTCTTTGTCTACAGAACCTGTTAATTTTTAGCATATACTAATGCATGTTAAAACTGATCAAATTATGTTGGTACTAGCTATACCAATGAAACCAAAAGTAGGGAAAACACTTGCAAGTAAACGTGGTAATAACACTAGACCGGAAGCTCTTCGCAGCACGAGGAATGGAGAAAAAAGTAAAAAGTAAAAAAACACTCCACACATCACATCACAGAGCACATAATCGACTGAACATTTTCTTTAAAATGAAAAAATAATCTACACCAACCTGGTGGTTACGTATAATGTTCCAGGCTCCTCAATAGGTCCCTCTCCAAGAACGATCCCAATATCTGGCTGTATGCGAGCGATGGTTTCATCGTTCTCTGAGTCGACTACAGGAGTCTCTGATGGAGTCCGCTCCGTGACCAGAGACAGACCCAACGCCATCCTGATAAAATATCACTTCTAAGTCCTCTCTCGTTCTAGAATACAATGATCACCAGAAGTAGAATCCAAGTAGCAATAAATTGTGTAATCCCCTTCTGCGCAGAACGAGCTGAACGACAACTCAAAATGCTATTACAGAATGCGGAGAGCCCTAAACCCTAACAGAAAAAACGACTCATAGGGAGATGGATTGATAACCGCATGATACCGGTCTATATGATGACATACCTGTTTGTCAGAGGCACGGTATCAACAATTTTTTTACGATGGAGAATGTCGAGTTCGACGACGAACGCTGTAGAGTTGCTCCCGCTTGTATGCTTGAAACTGGAATGGACATGGAGCTGTGCTGGACGGGGCCCTACGTGTTGCCTTCGCTGAACGGGTGCTCAACTCTTCCTCGCATCCATCCTACACTGCGCGTGCCTAAGTAGTTGAACTCTACTGCGTTATCAATCTGGTCTTCATTCTTATGTCCAAGCGTCGGTTGGTTTAAATGGTGAGATGTGAGGAGGCTGAGTCGTGCTGCCTGCTCTATATTTGTATAATCTCTACCGAATTTTGCACCCCTGATTTTTACGGGTCTTTGATTGCGAATGTGAGCTTGCAATGTGGTGCTTTCGTATGGAAGTCCTGAAGCCAGTGTTCAGGATTTGGCATTTAAGGATAATTAGCTTGTTACGGTAGAGTGTCATGTTTTTGCTTTCTCCTAAGCACTGATCATTGCATTGATGTTCCTGGTTAGAGAGTTTGAGCTGAATTTTTGACAGTAGATGAGGTTGTATATCAAACATGTTTTCTACTGTCGCATGCTTGGCATGAGCGAAAAATTGAAATTCGTCTACGGGTGCGGGAAACTAACGTCTAGAGTTGAGGTGCTCTGCTCACAGACATTGGCAAACTTAGGTTCATCATCATCTTGTACCTATTTTTTCAGTACACATATTGTAATGTCTCATTATATGAAAGTACAAATTCAGGGTGAGACCTTGCCTCATCCTTCAATTTCTAGGGGCATTCGCTCTTTTTCTTGTGCAGATTCTTCCTAAATCACTTTTTGAACCATAGAGAATCATGGGACCGTTTTGATATTGTCTTGCCGAATATGTGGAGATTACCTTAGTGATAATCCTAGTAATTATCTTAGCAGTTACTCCTGAAATTCATCATGCATGTGAAATCAGTAATTAAAGCACTTTCATGTGATTTTATTTGGAACATTTATTGGACCACTCATTCTTCTGCTCTGCATATGCTACAACTTTTATTTCTATTGTCATCTGTCTTCTGCCGTTTGTCAACTCAAATATTCCTATTCTCTCTTCTTTGCGCAACGAAATAAACACAAATCTATTTTGATCAGGCAGCGGATTCGTTTCTTTGACCGCTGCTAGGTTGGAATTGTTCTCGATTACTTATTTCCTCTAATATCTAACATAATACTTGAAATATTACTAGTATTAATAACACTGCAGTTTTAATGAAAATAAGTCAGTCAGATTGAATTAATCAAACCAGCCGGCAAAGCTGCACCCTAGGTTTCTGAAGCCTTGAGCGAGATCTTTGACTCTTCAGACGCTTAGTTTGCAAATCAGTCCAATTTACTGGAACATCTGATTCTCAATGACAGTCGCTAATGAAGCGGTTGGTGACCGGTCTTGTAGTTCCTTCATCCTTTATTCAATAACCTGCTTTTGCTGAATCATCTGGTAGGTGCAAGTGCTTAAGTGCGAACATGTAATTAACTTTCAATGCGGGCGAGAATTAATAGAGAAAATCTTACATAACTGGAATGATTGTCTTAATTTTACTGTCATCCATAGAAAAGTAAGATAAATTGTACCATCACTACGAGACACAATGTTGAGTCGCTCAACCTGACATTTGATTTTTGGTAGGTCAATAGCAATTGAGGGGCAGAGCAGAGCATTGCAAGTTGACTAAATCAATGTCTATGTATACACTTTCCTGCAACCATTGGGAAAGACAAAAACTTGTTCAGGTAAGCGGCTTATACTCCACCGATCGACTCAGTGTGTCTGTAGGATGACCGTGAGCACCGTGTAATTGTGTTACCTGCACTCCATTGATTTGGAGCACTCATCAAGGAAGTCCTTCGCAATGATTGCAAGTCTTCTGTTGTTTGAAGTTTAATTGTAATATTCAATTTGTAAGTGACTATTCTTATAGATTGACACTCTCTGCTGCCAAATTTTGTTGAATATGCGTGCAGCTAACAGCGCACTCTTACTCAACAGTACCTGTGATGTCATGTCTCTTGACAACTATAATCCCACAAGAGTTTCTTTGAACTTAAATTAATGCGGATTTTAGGTAGGCTTCGACTCTTCTGGCGTGGCTAGTTAATTTTGGTTGTTGAACCTTCTGAAGCTAATCTTTATGTCACATCATGTCGCAGGGTAGAACCCAGAAAACCAGAACGATACTCACCTGCTTCTCCCCCTCCTCGTACGCTTCTTCACATGAGGCAGAAGCACTATTGATATACGTCACTACAGCACAAGTCTTGCACGGCAGTTCCTCTATAAGTTGACTCTATGGTGATCGCAGTACTTTATTAGCAAACATACGTCTGGTTGGTTGATTTCTGCAGAAATAGAATAGTGAATATTGTAGGGGCTACACTTAAACGATGAACTTCTTAACTCCAGGTTTTCAAGTCTTAATATGGCAATAGCCATTGTTCCAGTGCTTATTTGCCTAAACCATCATGTCGAGATCTCTCTGGAGGCTTTTTGAACTTACTCAGTCGTTGCTCGACAATGGATCGTCTCAGAACCTGGTGACTTGAAGAACAAGCTTGTTATGTCTGCATCAGTATTTACTTTTGTAATGTGTACTATTATTCTATTTCGATCATGTAAAGGCTTCAGATTCCTGGATGTTAGGAGGACTCTACGGCAAAGAATTCACTGTATTCATACATACCAATATGTTAAGACAGCCTTTGAATGTTAAGACACGTCCTGAAAGTTGCAAGGGTGTTCGACAATAGGGTGACATCCCTGGTGCACGATTAGTTTGAATCGTTGTTTACAACCTTGTGTAAACGAATATTTCCAGATCATTGATCAGAATCATGATCTGTTCAGGAAATAATTTAGAGATGTTAGGGCTAACTAAGTCCGTTCTAAGAAATTTCCAATCCAAATCCGAGGATGTAATTTTCTTCCATGTTTTATATTGATAGGGGGACCTCCAAATTCCCCATATTTGAAAACGAAGGACCCCAAGGCATTAAAGTCCCCAAGTTCTTACCGACAAATCAATTCCAGTCAGGTATCAGCTCACTCTGACAGATGCTTTTTGAGAACCTAATTTGATCCATTCAAATAGAATCTAATGTTATTGGAGTTTATTTTCATCAGATTTTGAAGTTCTCCCATGTTTGTATATTGTTTTTGCTAATGAGAATGGAGCAAAGAGTAGCAGAGGTGTCAATCACGCATGCCCACAGAGGTTGAATCCTATTCTTAGCTAAATTTATGTTTTATTTTGTGTTAAGGGGATTTTGGAGTCTTTGGGTTTAGGAGGAAAGGTATCAACTTTCAAAACTGGTGATTGGTAAAAATTGAGAAGTTTTTTTTAGTTGGTTTTAGACTTAGGAAAATCAGCTCAGAAGTTCTCAGATAGAATGCACTTCTCCCACATGGCATGAATAGTGTTATTTCTTAAAATTTGTGTTAAATTCATCTTTGTGGTTTTTATAAAAATTTAAAAAGATGTGTTTTAAAACGCTAAATACATCCATTTAAAAATTAAAAATTAATTTTTTATTAATCATTACAATACAATAAAGATGTAATCTACCATATTTTGAATAAAAAAAAATAATAATAATAATAATTTGGTGCATGTGATAGTTTCTTCTGACTTTATACTATTTCCAAAGACCAAGGCTTTTAAATGAAAATTTTCTTTACTAAGCCAAGGACCTTCATAAAGCTTCAAATCATGGCTTTTCAAAGTAGCCTTTTGGTTCTAAAGACCTTGATAGGAGACAAAATTCTATTTCCAAACACAAATCCTTATAAAGCCTTGGATCTAGTGTAATATAGGAATATCTTGACTTCTTGTAGGTGATGGGATATTGTATCTCTACCACAAATATCTTATATAAAAGTCACCAATTATGAGGGTCATTTTTTGTATTTATACTTTTGATTGTATAAGATGCATTCTTCAAAATAGACCATAATGCCAACATGGTTATGCAAGATGATTTGTTGCATGATTATCTTAGGTTAATGATATGATTAAACACATATGTAAGAAACATAAAAATTGGGTTTTTGATCTTGTTTTTTAATTGGCAATAAGGTGGGTTTAATATCTTCCAATATTCAATAGTTATATTTTTTGAAAAGAATTTTAATACAGATGTTTAATAAAGGTCCTCTTTATACAAATCCTATTCTTTGACAATTTAGTTGTATGAGTTCAAATTTTAAATGTGAAATATTAAACTACATAATGATCTAGGTGGTATTTTACTAAGTGGTTATTAATCATGTTAGAAGCGTTTATTTTAATAAATATATTTTTTAAGTGTATTGACATTAAATTTAATTTAGAACATAATTAAGGAATATTTATGTTTATAAAAAAAAGCAAGAGGTCATAACTTTTAAAACTTATAATTGGCTAATGATTATAATTAAAATATTTATCAAATTTATTAAAATAATTATATAACTTTCTATATTTAGAATTATAATAGAAGAATAATTTGGTCTAATTCATATATTATTTTCACTTTATACTATCTTCAAAGGCCAATGCTACAAAAAAAATATATTTTTCTTCATCAAATTAGAAACATTCTAAAGACTTTTAGACTATAGACTATAGACTTTTAAAGTGAGTTTTTAGAGATATATATACCTCCTAAGTATCTTCTTTTATTTTATTTTATTTTCGGGTCTAATTGGTTTATTAAATGGTTGCTATTTTATGTTTAATATACTAGATAGTAGGCATTGTGAGCTTTAAAGTATTGACTACTTTTATATTTGTATAAATATGATAAATATTTAATAAAATAATAGTTTTATATTGCAAGATTGTGTTAAGAGGAGAGCTTGATCTACTACACAAAGATCCATATTGCTTTTTGTAAGTATTATTAGACTTTATAAAAATATATTTTTAGCCATTAAGAGTTTAAATTTTATTTTATATGATTGAATTTATGTGGACTTAAAGTAAAGAGGATTTGTAAGCAATTGATACTAGCATTTATTTATTTATTTATTTATTATTATTTACTTAAAGTTCCTAGAAATATTAAATAATAATACAATTATCTACTTTAATATTAATTCCACTAACAACTCTATAGTTTCTCTTGGTGTTTTATTTGTAACTTTCTTATTATAAATGTATTTTTTAAGTGACCCATAATTTCATAATACAAAATACAACAAGAAAGAAGCCAAAAAAGATTTCTCATGTTCTTTAGGATAAAAACATATAAAAATGAGACAACTCTTAATTAATTGCTTACATCCAACCTCCTCCAAACTAACTTCTATGATCAATCCCTTGTCTTGTCTCTTCATCTCGTCACATTTATCAATTCAATTTGATATATATCTCCACTCTCTCCCAAGTCCAGCTTTGTCATGGTAGTTGTGACAAAAGTTGAGCAAAAAGTAAAAAAAAGAAAAGAAAAGAAAAAACTATTATGTAATTATGCTATACAAGTCATTTCTTTAATCAACAACAACAACAACAAAATATTTTTAAATTCAAAACCAATTAGACCCGAAAATGGCAAGAGTGGAAACTCTAATCTATTTTAACATGCTGAATTCATCGTTTTCTTTTTCCTTTTTTTCTTTTTTTTCACCAGGTTTTGCAATGTTCATTTGTTGAGCTGGACGGTTGACTGAACGCCGCCTACAGTTACTCAGCTTCAGCGTAGCGGCATGGACAAGATTATAGCTCAACAAGAGTTTCGACAACACGTTACTGCGGATCGGTACACACACTCTTTCTTCTTCTCCTTTCCATGGAAGAGTGCGAGCAGTCAGTCATTTTTGTAAGTGTCGTGCATTTCAAGAAATCCGCATTTGGGTCTTGCGCAGTGAATTGGACTGGCGTGCACAGAAGCAGCACAGCAGTCTACCTTATTATTATTATTATTATTATTCCCCAAGCCCTGCTCTCCGTGCAGGCATCTAGACAGCGTCAACTGCAACAACACATCCAACACGACCTTGTCCAGATTCCGATGCCCAGTCGAGGTAATGCATCTACCTCTGCCAGAATAATAACAGGTAGTGTTGACAACGAAAGCAAACAATGAAACAGCAACGGGCTGGTCTGAGTCGGTTGAATCACTACAGATGCATGGCTTTACTTTTTTCCCTTGAAGAGGATGTGCACTGTCAACCCTAACGCAGATGCTGGTAGATGCAGGTTAACATTGAAACAGGATTTCAGAATGAAGGCTGCTAGAGGTCGAGTGGGAACTGGATTCAGAATCATGTTTTCACGCATCCTCTCATGAAGCTTAACCCCGTCGGTATCATTCTCTACGGTGTTGAGGGTTTTGGAGATTTTTCAGGCACTGCTCCAAGTGGAGTGGGAAGAGATTAGGGCATTGTTCTTACAGCTACAGAACGCCTTCCAATACCTTGGCTTTGGTAGATCTTTCTGTCGCTGAGTCATCACCAGCTCTGCTCACGCCGCAAAACGCACACAACGAAAAAATTAGGTCACTAGAAAAAAACACTAGGTCTGTCGATGATCAATGTTCACATATCTACCAAATTTTCACATATCTTGGTATTAATGAAGCTGGTGACGACTCGAAAAGAAACAGATGTCGTTCTCCTCACTCACGTCCGAAATTCTACCGGATTCTCAGTTCACCAGCTCAGGTTGTCACTGATCGACGTGGCAGCGATTGTCATCAATGTTTGTGAAGCTGCTTGAAGTTACGATCGACAGTTTGTTTAGTGAGGCTCTCGTCGGTGCGGTGTTAGAATTTGTTGGGTGCGTGGTGGAGAGAAGTTGGGTTGGGTTGGGTTGGGAGAGGTGAGGATTTAGGGTTTCCATGAGGCAGAAGGTTTTACCATGGCTGGTGAGCCGGATTTTCTCTGGGCGGTACTTGGATTTAGGGGAGAATTGTTTTGGTTTTGGAGCTTGCAATCGAGGTCTGACGGAAGTTGCTGGCAAGAGGTTTTCGAGGAGTTTTCTTAGTGCAGTGCGAGGGGAGTATGCTGTGGAAGGGTTTAGGGCCGTGGAGGTGCCATGGAGTTTTCGGAGTAATAGGGGGTTTGCTGCGCCTGCGGCGGCAGGGGGGAGTGGTGGTGGTGGTAGTAGTAGTAGCAATATTAGAGGGAGGAATGGAGAAGTGAACAGAAGCGACCGGAAGATTAATAGGGCGATTGTGGCCCGGATGGTTCGATTGGTTGGGGCTGATGGGCACGAGATTTTGAGCCGGTATGAGGCATTGAACAGGGCGCAGCAGGAGGGATTGGACCTTGTGGAGGTGGATGGGAAGGCGGATCCGCCGGTGTGCAAGTTGATGGATTTTAGCAAGGAGAGGTTTAAGGTGAAGAAGCAGGAGAAGGATCTTCGAAAGAAGCAGCTGGAGAGGCGGAGGCTGGATGACTTGAAGGAGGTTCGATTTAGCAGCCGAACGGAACAGAAGGATTTGGAAATGAAGGCCGACGTGGTGACCAGGCTTCTCACTCGCGGGCATCGTGTGAAGTTGGCAGTGCAATTCCATGGCAATGATAAAGGGGAAGAGGTTGGTGTTGAGCTGCTGGAGCGGGCGATGAGATTATTAGGGGTTGAAGTGAAAGTGGAGAATGGACCGCGAGTAGAAAAGATGCGAGCATGGGTTATGATTCGACCCATTCAGGAGCAGAGGAATTCAAAAAATAAAAAGGCTTCGAAAACAATACTTGAACTTGTGGATGCTGATGATTTGAATGAAGAGGATACCAACATGAAGGCTGTGAAAGAAGCTGAAGGCTAAGTGCTGATCCGGGGTGAGCACGCTAATGCTCTTCCCCATTCTAGGCTTAGTGCTTCATATGTTGCTAATTGGAGGCGGGTTATTGATTAAATGATTCACTCGCCAATTAGTTAATTGAACTCAGAGGAGTGGGAGCCCGAAGGAATTGAGGAAACAACAAATGGCAGGCGCATGCTTGCTACATTGCTTGAAGTGAGCGTTTGCACGATCTATTATTAGGGTAACATTGGCATTTCGATGTTTAGAATCGCATGCGAGATGGTACTGAGAAATCTCTGTACTGCTGGCAATCTTGATACAGCTGGGTTTCAGAGTCCTCTTAGATTCGATGCTCCTAAGTAGAGGCTGGGTTGTTCTGGTGCAAATGTTTAGAGAAGTACTGGAGTGGCAGCTCTTTTGAACTAGGCTGCAGCTTACCCATGGACACGCCTTTGTAAGTCAGTCATATTTATGGCAGCGCACCCATGCGTTTGTAACTCGTGCTTGGAGATGCTTCCTTCAAGCATAGCTCTGTCAGACACGCGTTAAAGCATACTTGAGAGCATGGTATGAGTTGTTACAGGGAGAGAGCTGACAGTGCTTACCTCCTGCTTGCAATTTTGGAGCTTCAGCTTTACAGATTAAAAAAATTCTGAGTAAATCTACGCCTTTTTACTGCAGAGGCCCTCTTTGAAATTGTTCTGCTCGTAGAATACTTAAAAAGTTCTTTACAAGCTAACCATCTCTTGGAATAATTTCACGCTGCTATGTAAGTTATTGAGATCGTTCCTACCTGCAGAATATCCAGCAGCATTTTGCTGCACAAATCTACAATGTTTTCTTGTTTTTACTAGGATCATCCGGACAAGTAAATGGCGTTGCCATAATTTTTGAGGATGCAGTGCCCTTTGTAGGTTTCTTTTTGATTATGCATAAAGCTTCCTTAAATATCGATGTACGTCGTTGCTTACAAGATCAAGTGTTCAAGTTCTTTGCAGATCCGTAATTTGTAATTTCTGTCCTAGATTTCAAATTTAATGCTCTGATTCACTAGTCCTCTCTTCGTGATAGGTCTTAGGCTGGGCTGTTTAAAAGTAGATATTTTTTGTATTGTGCTGCAGGCAAAGTTTCTAAGATACGTGTTGAGTCAGAGGGGAAATCTTTCGCCCCTGATGATTTTGGTGTTCGCGACTGATATCAACTTTACCAGTGCCATTCAGTTTGCCAGTTACCTCAAGGGAATTTTTGCTTTATTAGCTGATACGGTTGTTCAGTTTCTTCGTGTTTTTTAAATTTTAAATTAACTTTTTCCCTTGATGAGTTTGCTGACTAAATCAATTAAACAATGTTCTCAAAGATGAGGACTAAGTCATCTTGGCTCTTGAGAAACATCGTCAGAATTACAGAGTGCTGCATCGTATCTGTGAAGTGCAGATGTCAGGGGGAGCTGTGTCCAACCAAAGGGCATATTATATCATCCACACTCTTTGTAGCTAAATTGCAGCAACACATGTGGTTGTGAGCAACCTATTCCCTTATGTATGTACTTTACATATCTGTCTCATACCCGTCTCAATATTCGTGTTTCCCAGAATATGGTGACTCCATCCCCAAAACTTGTATCAAAGCAAGGGGGAAGATCAACCTACATCAGACTTGACACTGTTCATTTCAAGTATGCCATCGAGCATGATTTGGCCATTTCTTTGACCTTTGATCACGTGACACTTGCCATGTGACCAACTCTCAGATTCCAATGTTATATGTTCCAGCAACAGAGAGTCTCAGTGTGTGGGAGGATGGCGAAAGTGAGATCCCATCGGGCGATGACGACCTCGGCACACTTTCAGATATACATTCTTGTATAGGAATCCTGTTTGTGTACCCTACAGCAACCCAAGTTCTCACCCTGACTCTGCCTGCTGCTGCTGCTGCAGTTGCTGATACAACTACGTTCAGATGATGAGAATAGGGGCGCTCTAGACTTCGGTTGCAAATACCACTACGTTGAAAGTGGAGTCGACGTGACAGCGATGGGAGATTTTTTAGGGGAACCCAATCTATCAAACTGCAGGCCTGCACATGGCATCTACCGCTTCGAGGAAGTTGCCCCTCTACAGCAACAAGCAGCTTCAGCATGAACTCCAGGTTTCCAAGTCTACAAAGTGATGCTTGACTGTACTGACTGACAGCTCGTGACAAAGGAGCTACCGTTTTTTCGTTGTTTTCCTTAGAGTCCTTGAGGGGTTTTGTGGGTTCAGGCTGCGGCTGGCTGGCTGAAGTTGTGTGATCAGTGCATGATTTTTTGCAGAGTGCTAGATAATCAAGTGTGTTCTCTGGAAGCCTCCGGTGAGCGGCCCACATGGAATGATTTTGACTGCCAGGCAGGCAGATACTGCAAAATCCCAGATGCCATTTCCTGCGCACCCACTAAATCCCTTTGACCTTTTCGGGCACCATTAGGCTTGCATTTCAGAGCTTGGATCAATCAATAAATGGAAAAAAGAAAAGAAAAAGTATGTATGTGTATATTCGTATGCATATGTAGAGAGAGTAGGATACATCTCCATGGACAAAGGTCAATGTGCAACCTTGGTTTTCCCACCATAATGTACAACCGTGTGGTGGTACTTGAAAGTTCAAGAAACAAAATATATGACATTTTGAAGTTGGACATTTAAAAAAAAGACTAGATTAAAATATTGTATTCTCTTCTGAAGGAAGTTGTAAAAGGATGAAATTGAAAGAATATAGATCAATTTATTGATTATTTTTAGAAAACAATTGAATGGTTGTAATCTTTGTGGTTTCTAGTATTTGATATTATCTTTCAATGTACACAAGAGGCATGCCCTAAATTCTCAAAAATACTATTTTGCTATAAAAGACAATGAATTGGGAGAATGTGTAAGAAAAAAGAATCTAAGTGGATTGATGTAGACCAATCCAATTATAATGGATTTAAATTTGTTTGATGCCCTAAAAGAATACAAAAATAGATAAGAATATATAATTATTAAAAATATCCTATAAAAAAGGCCAATAGCTCAACTAAAAATAACTTACTTTTTTATATTGATATTTTTCTAAAAAAGCCACAACTTCCTTCTCTTTTTAATGGTTGTTACATCTTTGAGAAAAAACTTGTGTTCAATTTATATTATCCTTGTGTATTATATACTATTATATAATAATTATTGTGAATATTAATTATTATATAATAGTATATATAATAATTAATATTATATAATAGTATATAATAATTAATATTATATAATAGTATATAATAACTTGTGTTCAATTTATATTTATTACTTTTTGTTTTAAAATAAATCAAATTTTATATTATCTATAATAATTTATAAGATAATACTATTATTATATATATTATTATATATTTTATATTAATATGATTTTTTTAGATAAAAAAGATCAAGATAAAAAGTTAATAACTTTTACTATTAATGCACACATGTTCAAATATAATCTATAAAAGAATTAAAAATAATATTAAATCATATTAAAAATAATAATAAACTTAGAAAAAAACTTATAATATGAATAATATTATATATAATATATCTTTAAAATAAATATATATAAAGTAATATTTAAAAATATAAGATTAGCATTTTATCTATAATATATCATAGACATCTATCTAATAAAGATATCAAAAGGTTCTTGATAATTCTATTATTTCTATGGCAAGAAGTGAAGAGTTCATATAGCAGATTTCAAATAAGCCAAATTTGATTCAATTATAAATGCTCTCAAAGCATTGAAAGTCAAGACAAAGACCTTATCCAAGCAAAATGAAGAACTTTATATGATCATAAATAATGGCCAAAGAGCAAAATGACCTCAACTACTATCACAAGTCATCTTAGGAATTCTATTACTAAGGTCTATCTCACAAAAAGATGTATGTATTTGAGACAAAAATTCAACCATAATAACAAAAGAATCAAGAATTAGCCTCTTAAATAAGTTTGATAGAACTCATTTAAAATTTTGTTGCTTTGTAAATCAAATATACTTTATTATTTTATTCTGATCTCAATAGTATTCCATAGAAGCATCTTGTGTAGGTCTAATTGGAATCTTGCTCTCAAATCAAGCTTTGTCTTGGTTTGCTCTACTATTTAAGAATAATTCTTCTATATTGCATAACTTCAAAATATTTTTGGCAGCATTTGCAAAAGCATTTGGAAAACATAAAAAGATTAATTTTGCCTTAGTTAAAATTTGAATCCTTTGACAAAAAACACATTATATATTTGTTTATGATTTAAAATTTTGGCAATTAGAATATGGTATCAATTAGGATGAAGACACATTGTTATATTGTAATACAACTATATGGTGAAAAAATATACAAGAATAATTTTATAATTAATATTTTATTATTTTGATTTAACAAAAATTCAAAAAAATTTAAAAAAGGCTTTTATGAAAGCCTCTTAGTTTATTTTTTGTTGCCTAAATAGCTAAGAGAATAAAATTAGTCAAAAAAATTTCCTTCTCAATTGTAAAAATGGTTCTTTTTCCTTAAAAAAGCCATAGATTAATAAAAATAAAGTAAATTAGATAAATAAATGATTTAATTGACTTTATATTTCCTTTAATGATAGAATCATATTAAAAAATTTATAGGACATATTAAATTAATACTCAAAAGATAACTATTTGTGAATTAGAGTCAAAATTAAATCGTAACCACTAAAATGGCCATCTAAAGCAAAGATGCATTTGGAGATTAATAAATAGGATGAATAAACAAACTTCAAGCTTGTTTTAAAAAAAATAAGGCTTATTCTATTGGTTTTGGAATGACCTTGAGATAGCTATTCAAAGTCAAGATTTATATTAGCAATATAGAATTCATACAATAAAATTAGAACTAATATTCTTAATTGGTATGTATAATCTATACAATATTTATAATTAAAAATTTATAAGTTTATCATAAATTATATGTAATAAAAGTATGTAAAAATTTATATGATTGTAACAATGAAAATAGCAAATATTTGAGCATACATGCAAAGAGGTACCAGAAGTTGGTAATTTGGAGCTGGTTAGAATTTTTGCAATATTTAGAGATCTATTAGTTAGAAGGAGGTGAAATTTGATTTGAAATTAGAAGACTTGAAGGTAAATTTATATACTAATTTTGAATGAAAGTTAATAGTTCAAGAAAGATAAGTTGCTTTTAAAAAATTTCCATCAACTTATAAGTTAACAATTAAGAAACACTAGTGAATATTTGGCATTTTTTTAAAATTTGAACTTTGGATTAAATTAAATCTAATCATATTAGGAATTTCTTGGCTTAAAAGGTATAATCTACATATAGACTAGGCATCTTGTTGTCAAGATAAAGAGAGTTTGCCTCAAGAAAGTATTCGACTTTTGGCTATCACTAATTTTTCAATCAAGTGTCAAAATAAATAAAAACTCAATATTTATATAAGTTGTATAATTTCAAATTTATAAAAAGGGCCATTACATCAAGTACACAAGCCTCAAGCACTCTAAGATCTCCAAAATATAGCAAAATATACTAAATCCTTCATTAACCTTAAAGGAGATTTTTTCTAAACTTCAACAATGTATATCTTCAAATCAGACCATCTATAAGTATTCAAATTTTACATGAAGTACTAGTATATTATTAACAACTATCACAACAAATTCCATCAATTGGCTCATAGCCAATCTTTATATATTGCCAAAATTATAACAATAGCTTCAAATCCTTGTTTAGAGATACCTACATACTAAATTCTTTATATCTCAAAAATTAAATGCCTAAATGCTATGAAACTTTGGTATATAGCTTCTTAACATAATAATTTATCTTTTTAGAAATTTTTAGACAAAAATTTATTTAGAAGCTTAAAATATGGTAGAAATCATCACTATCAACAAAATGGTCTACTTGCTGTCTTGGAATTGGATCTATTATTTTTAACTTCTAATATCTCCTTCATCTAGATTTCAAATGTAATAAATCTTCCACACAAGATGTAGGTTTTGAAATCATCTCTCCAACCACATCTCCCAATCTCCAAAAGCTTTCATATAATTCATTGTATCCTCAAAAAATTGATAATAGATACAATTTTATATACCTTAACTTCAAGCGCCTACTCCTCCCTCATAAAAACAAATCTTTCAATTTTTACACTAAAATTATAATAGAAAAAATAATTTTTGCAATCCTAGCCTTTGATTTTTGAATTTCTTCTCCAAAATTGCCAAAATCCTTATTTTCCTTGCAGACAGTTTGCTCAAAGCCTATTGGATATAACTATCTATCAATAGAAATGAAGATCTTTATCTCTTATCTTCATTCATCCATACTTTGCTTTCATTCCACCGAATAAGCCTTTTAGTAGTTTAGTTTTTTATCTTTGAGCCCCAATCTCCTCTCAAGGCTTCATACTAAATATTTAGATCTTATATAATTTAAATGCTATAATCAAAATAAATAAATAAAATCAAAATAAATTTCTTATATCAACTTTCTTTAATTTAATCTACTAATTATTCTAATACACATCTAGACTTATGAATATATTATATGCTTTGATAAGTTTTTATATATTGTAAGCAATTACAAAAAAAAACCTTCATCCAGTTGCATTTCATTTTAAGAAATTCTCAGCTGCAAAAATTAATTATAAAATCTATAACAAAGAATTTTTTATTGTTATAAAATCCTCCCAAGAATAGCACCATTTTCTTGAAGGTGCTTTACTTCCAATGGTTGATTATATGGATCACAAAAACCTTGAGTATTTCATATTAGCTTATATTTTAAATTGCCACTAAATTTGTTGGAATATGTCTTTATCTTGTTTTGCTTTTAACATTATATATTTATCCAAAAAATAGCAAAGATTGTTAGATGCTTTATCTAGGCACTCATACCCTACATCAAAGGAAAGAGAAGCAATATATAACCAACAACAAACAACACTCTTAAAATCCAAATAGATTTATTTTCAAGCAATAATTATGTCAATTTTAATAGATTCTTCACTTTTTGATCAAATTTTAATAATATTAGATGTGGAGCCTCTTTTCTTTGATGTTAAACCATATATTAACAATATTTAAGATGATCCTAGCAAATTTAAGTTTAAAAACAACCTCCTTTACTTTGAAGAATATTTAAATATTTCAAAAGGACCAGTATACCTTTATATTTTGTAAGCACGCCTTGAATATCATACTATTAGATATATTAGATTTAATAATGAATTGGAAGTGCTATCTTGAGATTTCTATTGGGCTCAATTATAGAAGATCGTTAAAAAATTTGTACTTTCATGTTACATATGTTTTAAATCAAAGAATCTTTGACATTGCTTATATGAACTTCTTCAACTACTACATGTTCTAAGACATCCTTGGTATCCTATTTTATTGACTCCATTATAGATCTTCTACCATCTAATTCTTTTAATACCATATTTGAGATTGCCAATTCAATTACTAAGATGGAATATTTTATTTTTTTGTAAAAAGACAATTACAAGTAAAGAAATGGTTAAATACTTCATTGATATTATCTATTAATATTATAGATTATCAAATGATATTATATTAAATCAAAGACCACAATTAATTTTTAAATTTTAGAAATCAATATTTAAGATCTTTCAGGTAGACATTAAATTGTCTTCAATATTCTACCTACAAATCAATAATCAAATGAAGCAAGTCAATCAAATCTTGGAGTAATATCCAAGGCATATTATCAACTAATAACAAGATGATTGGACTTCCTACTTGCTACTTATCAAATTTTCCTATAATAATACTACTCATGCTTCTACTCAACAAATATCTTTCTATATTATTTCTAAATTTGATAATCTAATTCTTAAAAAAGTTGTTATTTGATTGATTTAGCTACGTTTAATTATAAAATTCCAATTACAAGAAGCTAAAGAATAATATAAGGTAGCATTAGATAGGCTCTAATAAGAACAACTTGCTTTTAATGTTAGTAACAAAGTGTGGCTCTTTTGATATAATATTAAAACCAATTAATTTTGCAACAAATTAGACTATCAAAGTTTATGACCATTTCTTATTTAAAAACAAATTAACCATGTTGCTTATCATTTGGAACTACTAACATCTATAAAAATACATCTCATTTTTCATATATATATATTTTTTGAATCTTATAAAGAATCAAGTATATTAAGAAGAATACAAGCATTACTTCTTTGTATTGAAGTAGATAATCATAAAGAATTTGAAATGGAGGAAATGTTTGTTTTAAGGATAAGACAAGGACAACTAGAGCATTTTATGTATTAACATGCCTACATTGTTAATAATTGCACATGGCAGCCAACTCATAATTTAGTCAATATTCTTCAAAAGATATAGGAGTTTCAACAATGATACCTTTTCAAACTCATAGCAACAATACATGTGCCAACTGCCCAATAATATTGCTATGTCATTTAAATTAAAAGTCTTAAATATGACACTTTCTAAAAAATTTGAATTCCTTATTAAAAAATAAAAAATAAAAATAAAAAAATAAAAATAAAAAAGTATATAATTAGTCTTTGTATATAATATAAATAATATATCTAGTACCATTCCATTCTATCTAGAATTTATGATTTATTTTTATTTAGTATATCTAGTGCCATTCCATTCTATCTAGAATTTATGATTTATTTTTATTTAGTATATCATCTATGGATAGTCAAAAAGATATTACCTTATAAGTTAGGCCATCTCAACCAAGTAGTTCATTCTATCGATCCTAAAAAGAAGAATTTTTCAAATTACAAAGATGTGAAAGAATATCTAATAGCCAATTAGTAATAATTAACATTGAAATTAAATATATGTATAAAGATTGTCTAAAAGTTAAATTTGAAGGATAATTTTGTAATAAAGATATATAAGTACAAGCTTGGTTTCAAATAAAATATGTTAGCCATTATTATTAGTTATAAGAATAAATGAAACTTTTAACCTGAGAATGAGAATTAGAATATGTTGTGGAGATTATAAGAGATATCTCAAAAAACATCCTAGGATGACTTGAAGGCAAAGCCTTCTACAAAAAGCTACTTAGAAGTTTACTAAGTCCTAGTATATATAAGTGTTGAGGCTTAGGGGCTCCTCAATCTCAACAATGTATGTCTCATAGTCTAATTTGAATCTTTTAATCTTGTTTTTGTTCTTGTATTATATTGCCTTGTAATAAGACTCATGTATTCCATTATTTTGTTATAATCTTATATAGTTCTTTGACCTTATTCATGATATAGTATATACTAAAAAAAATAAAAAATAAAAAATATTGTAGTAATGCAAATAACTTAGCAAATCATTTATTTTTAAAGAATTTGATTTAATACATATTTTTAATTTATGTTTATTATTAAAATTAAAAAATTTAAATAATTTTTATTAATTAAATTTTTTTCTATTTGAATATTAAACTAATTTTTTATTAAAAAATCACCATCTATAATCAATTTTTTAAATAAATAACCTTAATTAATAATAATAGTATTTCAAAATATAGATTTAAATATTATTTAAATTCACAATCTCTATCAAATCTAACCATCATATTCTATAAGAATAAATCTTTATCAAAATAACAAATATATGTTTGTATATATATATATATATATATATATATATATATAATTTAAAAAAATTTACTTATTTTGTATTAATTTTCTTTAATGACATGAATTTAGGTTAAAAAATTTAAGATTTTAATTTTAAAATATATTTTAATAAACTAAAAAGAAATCTTTAATTATATTCTTAATTTTTTATATATTTATACTTATGGTATTTATGTAAATGACATCATAAAAATAATATTAATTAATTTTGATTGTTGATACTTTTAGATAATAAGAATAATATTTTAAAAATAAAAGATTATTATATTTAATATATCTAAATAAAAAAAAATAGATTATTTTAAAAATTTATATAAAAATTTTATTAAATAAAAATAAAATAATAAGTATATATTAATGTATCTTATATATATTTTACTCAAATTATATATATATATATACATATATAGTAGAAAATTTTCAAAAAGCTACAACATATTGATATTTAAAATTTTAATAATAAATATAATAATTTAAAAATCATTCAAGTTTTTATGTTGCATAATAAAAATATATATATTTATAGTAATTTAATTTGATTTGATTATTATTATAATATTCTTTAATAAAATTATAAAAGATGAAAAATATGTTCAATGAAGATCTTACTTCATTTAAATCAGATTTAATAATCAAATTTCTTTATATCTTATAATATTTTTTCATCTTTATTTTTATTTTAAAAACCTAAGTCTTTATATTTACAAACCAATGTTTTGTATTTATTTAATAAATTAAAGCTTTTATAGTCTTTTTTTTTTTTTTTTGTTTTCTCAGTCTGTCCTAAAGGGATAAGTACCCCTCTCCTCCAAGTGCCATCAATCATTTGTTTGCATGCTTGCTTGCTTGCTGAGCAGCCAGAGAAGCAAAATGGACAAAAAACTTCTAGTTGTTGCTTCCAAGGACAAAACATTTGAAACTTTCTAATAAGGTTTTCCAAATTTTTGAAAAAGATTCCAGTCATGAAGGAAGTGTTTGAAACTTTCCAAGGGCAGTTTTGAATGTGGCACTTGTCTCACACACACACAGACAACAAGTTATGGAGGATTATTTCAACCTTGTGAGCTTTATCATGCAAGACATTATCCATCATCTAGTAGCTTTTAATGCATTGTTTTGCAAAAAGGAACTTTAGAAACAAAAACCATTGCATATTATTTTGGATATATATATATACACACACACACACACATACAAATGACTTTTATTTAGATGGTAACTAAGGAGCCAATTAGAACATACCTTTTTCATCACTACATTGTTAACAGATAGTTCCCAGTATGGATATTTGAGTTGCAAAAGTTTTCTTATCTTCTCATTTTTTTTCTTTTTATTTTGTAGGTGGAACCTCTGCACCACTTTAAATACCCTTCCAAGTCCCAAGAATTCAACACCCACACATGTTATGTGTCAGTAGAGACCTGTACAATTCAACACCTTCTCCTTCTACACATACACAAATACATACCTAAACAAACAAATATAAAAAGAGGAGAGAGTAGATTAGATGTGAAGGTTCAACTTTTTTGAAATTAACATGAAGAATGAAAATTAGAAATCATCTTGGAACGATTGGATTTAAGCATCATCCTTACAAGAGAAAAATGCATAAAGCTCCTCGTCCAACTAGCAACGAAGTAGTTGCAATCGTCGTCGCCGTCGTCACTGTCACCGTCGTCTCCAAACACGGGGTGTGGACGAAGTCTTGGCTACCGTCGGTCGTAGGCGCCGGACTCCTGCCTGGCTTTCCATGGCAACACACACACAGTCGCAGCAAGCGGAGCGACCGAGGCAGCGAGACCCCCCCGACCGAGATACATTGATTGAGACTGATTGCGTAGCGCGTCACTAAATTGCCAGATAGCCAATGCTTCTTCTTTTTGTCGCCAGCGCGACCTGCACCACGCGAAATCGAACACCACCTTCATCCCAACATTAAATCTCGACTTGAAACGGCCCGCTCGCTCGCTCAATCAGTGCACCGCAGCTGAGGCCCATAGACGAAAACCACACACATTGCCCTGGCTTGGCCTGCCCTGCCCGGCGCTGTTTGAATCCCGCCCGTAACCGTTGGAATCCTGCTCGTGTAGCATCGGAGACAAGAGTACATTCCGTTAGCCGTCCTCAGAAACTCCTTTTTGTCCTCTTCTTGTTGCAGGGGGCAGCCGACTTTCGGTTATGGAATGTAACCATTCTCCCTCCGCCACCCCCGCTTGTGGGGGTCCCGCACCTGCGCTTCGACAAACGCGGATTTCTTATTTTTAAAATCGTCGGGATATTCCTGGGAGCAGCAGGAAAGAGCAGCATGAAGACTAGGCCAGAATGAGCAATAGACTGCTCCCGATAGTAATTATAAAAAAAACAAAAAACAAAAACAAAAATCCCCAACGGATCCTTTCTTCTTTGTGTCACCCCTTCGAGAATCGATTAAGACATCGATTGATCGGGTAAGAGCGGGTGCCAGGGGCATTGATTAGGCTGTGAATATTCTTCCTGAAATCTGCATTCTCTCAGCTTCTGGAAAATCTCCTTCTCGCTTGCAGATTGCGTAGTTAAGATTCATCCAACCTGTCGCCGCTCCAGTCTCGCCACTCAACGCAACTGCTGTGTCTGGAAATGCTTGATTCGGGGAACGGGACGGGTGCGAGATTCCTGCAGGGTGGTGATGACGACGATGACGACGACAACGACAGGGTTTAGAGCCTCCTCCTCCTACTCCTGGTGATGGATCCAAGCCGAGCCGGGGCATCAGCACCGCATACTCCATCGCCCCCCTTCCCTTCAATCCATTCACGCTACCCTTCCTCTCCCTCTCCCCCGAAGCCCTTTCGCCGCGTTCCTCTCGTCTGGCCCCACGTGGACCTTTGGATGGATGAGTGGGTACATACACTCGCGATGGATGACTATTTAATGAATGAATTGTGTCTGCGAGGTGAATAGTGAAGAGATACACAAGCGCTGTGCTTGAAGTATATTTGTATGAGTTAGTGCAATAATATATTGCTAACATTGAGTTCCTTGCTTTGTTTCAGGAGTAATATATCAATGCAATTTTTTAATATATATGTACACATAATGCATAAAAATGCAGCAAAGAAGAAAGATAAACATGAAAATAGTATGAAGTTTTTAAGCCAATTTAAGCAAAACACATTACAAATAATTTCAATTGATTTTTAAAAAATATATACTTTTTGAACTCATAATTGATATTTTAGTTTTTATATATATATACATATATAAATATATAGATAACAATTGTAAATCTATGAACTCAATGGATATGCTTGACAATTACAACTTTGTCTATAGACATGCATAAATTATCAAACAGTACTGAACAAAAACATTAATTATAAAGATAATAATAAACTGTCGTCTCTACTCAAAATTTGCATATATGTATATTTTTTAAAAATTCATTTTCAGAGTGGAAGAAAATATAATAATAAAAAATAAGTAATTGTAATTAAAAGCTGTTTTAAGATGGAAGCAGATTGAAGAGCCTTAAGTTGTTTCAACACTACAATTGTTAGAAGAGGATTCAAGTACCATTGGGATTCATAAAATAAAGCTTCCAAAATAGAAGAATGTTTAAACAAAGAAGTTGTTATCACACATTTGTTTCTAAAGTCCTTTGTTAAAATAATGAAACTTGGCCATGCTCAATAGTGTTGTGTCTTCTACCTCAACATTTTTTTGCTTGTGTTTAAAGGATGATTGTTGAACGACACTTACAATCTTGGTTTGGCATAGTGTTATACCTTGGATGCATTTCAAGTTTTAAAGTTTTAAGCTTGGTATAAAATGAACACAAAAATATGCTTGATGAAGTTGAGAAGAGATAGCTAAAAGATATCCATAATGTTTGTCAATTTTGCAACAAAAATGTCTCAAGCAAAAAAGTGTATGTGCTTGTGGCAAACAACATTAAGGAGACAAATTTCATGATTGTATTGATGAGAAAATAAAAAATATAAAATATCAAAGAATTATTATGTCCATTTATGTTAAATAATTGTTTCATTTTCAACAACTAAATAGAATATGATCTTGTGGTATTGCCTTATTAAATGTGTGATGCAAAAAAGATTTAGAAAATTTTGAAGGTTTTGAAAAGGATCAAAATTAAAATACATGCAAGAGAAACCAATATTTGTGGCACTTTAGGTTGCTCCAATTGGTTGCACTTCAGTTTAACAGACTTTTGGGAAGGCTTAATGATACTTGCCATCTTGACTTTGCAAATTAGTTGGAAGATAAGACATTAAAGATTTTAAAAAGAAAACTATTTATGTCACAACTATATTACAACAATTTTTTGAACCAAGGAATTTGGTCAAAGAATTGTTTTATTAATATGCTCTAAAACATAAGTTAACAATAAATGATGTAATATAATTCTAATAATGCATTGAATTTTTAAATTGTACAAAAAGTATATTATATTTTGCACAAAAAATCATTGCAGTACGATTTTGAAATGTTCTGTCTTCAAAACATACATGTAAGATTATTAAGATAAAAATTGTTTCATGATAAATAGTTACAATTAGTGGATCTTATTACTAAAAATAATATATTTATACTTTGGATCTCATTAGATAAAGATGTAACTTTTCTATACATGCGTTGGTAAACAATACAATTTTAGAAATATATCAAATACTCATCTTAAGTTTTTATATGATAATACATTGTTCTGAATTTATTATGCTTATAATTTATAAGAAACCTTATTTAAAACACTACTATATAGAAAAATAAATTGTAAAAAATAAATTGTAAAAAAACGATTTTGACTACTAAATTTTTTCCATGCACTTCTATTAAGAATAATTCACATAATGTTCAAAAACACCAGATTAACCAATTATTATTTTTATTTATATATATTTTTATTCATGTATGTATATATATATATATATATATATATAATTTACTTTTTCAAAATAATTCATGACTTAATTAATTATTAGTATTCATTTTTTATAATCTTAAATATAAATTTTATTCTATCATTGAGATATTTTCTTTATTTCTCACAAAAAATATTATTCTATTAAAAATTCAAGACTCAAGTAGGTCTTTGGATGCTATTTATTCTAGATTTATGAAATAATATCAAATTATTTTTATCAGATTGAATTTATCCTTTTTTAATCTGTATAAATTTTACTCCAAACAAGTATATTTACTCGCACTATCAAATTATATTAAAAAAAAAATTAAAAGGAAATAAAGCATTATTGTTAGCACCTCTATTAATCCAATTTGTTTTTATTTCAAATTTGTTTCATCTATGCAATAGGTAACTTTAATAAAATATTTTTATGTTAAAATACACCTATCCTTTTAAAAAAATCTAGTCAAAAATAATAAAATTTTAATATCAATGAAATATAATAATTTTTAATCTAAACTTTTACCTATTTTTCATTTATTTAATCTTGATTTTTTAAATTTACAAATAAAAATATATTTATCACATGCTATACGAATATTGTGTAATGAAAGTGGTAAAAGAAAATGTATTTATAATAATAAAAATCAACATTAAAGATTATATAAATTGTAATTCTGTGCATATATATATATATATATATATATATATGTATATAATATTAATGTTTTTATTTTTATTAATTAGTTGTCTATAGATATACTTATAAATAATTATATTTAAAAATAAAGTTTTTCTTTCATTCGAATCCAATTTTCATATTTTGATTTATTTTTTTAGTGTGATATAATTGTATGATTATAATCACTATTTGTTAATGTTACAATAAGTTCTGATTAAATTGTAAATGGAATATTTATGCTAGACAAAGATTAATTTATAAAAACGTATATTATTTATTGAACATAGTTTTAACATTTTCTTTTAATTACAATGTATAAATTGTTGTATCCTCTTAAAAGTATAATGCTTTTAATAAATAAAATACTCAATTATTATTTTTTAAATATAAAATGTTCCATATATATATATATATATATATATAGCCAGACTATTGCAACTTTTAAAAAATGTGTATAAAATTTTGTTTCTACCGAAATTAACAATCTTTTACATGCTTTGCTTTATCAAGTTCATGGACACACAAAATTAGCATAAAATCAACACATTAACTTTATTGATAATCGTACAAAATACTGTAGATTTTATATCATCTAATACCAACATGCTAAAATAAAAGATTATATTTGTATGGTAGGTTGATAAGATATTTTTACATCTATGTTAGTACTTACTACTATATAAGTATAAACAAATCTGGTATAAACTATTTCTTATTAGTTACACTTCACATGAGCATGTTTGAGATTGATTAGAATCCTTCAAAGTAAATTTAATAATCTTCATCTTTGGAACCAGTTCTGTGCAAATATTTTAGAATGATGTTATCGATTTTTTTTAATAATGAAAGGTCATGTTCCATGAGAGGATTAATAATTATTAAAAAAATAACTCTAAATACTTCTAAAGAATTTCTATAGCTTACAAGTTTCATAGCATTGCAAAATATAAAATGTACATCACATTACACAAAAAGAAATTAAAAAAAATATAGAAGTTGTTAATATTAAGTATAATAAATTTATTTATTATTTTTAAATTTTTGAATTATTTGTACAAATATATAAATATATATATATATATATATATATATATATTTTTGAAAAAAATTATTACAATATGTTTTTGGAGATTTAATGCAATTCTGGTTGTAGATATATTTTACAAGTTGGAATATATGGTGATTACTTGAAATTACTACAACTAACAAAAATGCAAACTGTTTTTTTATTGAGTAGAAAAAGTAAAACAGCATAGATTTTAAAATTTTAGATAGCTTGAGTAGTGAATTAAAACCAGTAAGATACATGTAGAGACACTTATTAACAATAAAAAATTTAGAAAAAAAAAGAAAGAAAGAAAGAAGAAAAGGTAAATAGAGCTCCAATTTGAACTTATAAAACTTTGTGTTTTTTAGTGTTCAATTTTAAGAGTACAATATGAGATTAAATAGTGTCATCATCCAAAAAGTCATAATAATCACAATTAATAATATATGTGGTATTTTTGTCTGTGGCCATCAAAACTTCTAATTAAAAAACTGTAGAAAGCACAGACATTTAAATGATCAAAACATAGAATGGCATTTTTTTAATATCTGAGGTTTTAATAGCTTTATGTGTATATATATATATATATATATAAAAATATGAGAATTAATTGATCAAATATATTTCAATTTTAAAAAAATAAATGTAAAATATTAATTCAATTTGATATGAAATTTAGTAATATAAAGTATTATTCAACTACTTTTGTTTATATACAATGATCAACTAATTATCATTGTCATATTCAAATACATAAAATTATCTTTAATATTTTGTGAAATGTTATTTGAAAATGAAAATTTTATTACTTATAACATTTTATGAAATTTCTTAAAGAACTCTATTTAGGGGTTGAAGTTAATAGATAATGTGTGTATTTTTATTTTTATTATTTTTTAAAATTCACTGATTTAGAAAGAAAAAAAAAAAAAATCTTAAAAATCTTAAAAATCTTAAAAATCTTAAAAATCTTTACAATTTTATTGAGTTTGAAGCATTTAATCTTGCTTCAGTGTATCCTTTTTATTTAGAAAATGATTGGTTTTGTAATATTCTTTTTAGCATAAATTGATTTTTCACTTAAAATTTGATGTAAAGATTATGAAATATTTTAAAGAAAAAAAATACGAATGTGTGTGTGTATATCTATATATATATATATATAAACTCTTTCAATTTCAAATAAAAAGATATTGGTAATATTTTAGAACCTACAAAGCAATTAAATAAATAGATGCATATACATACATACGTACATACATACATATTTGAGAACAAATTGACAAGATTCTGGTATGGATCATCAAAGTTTGATGTATAAATATTCTTCTAATGAGTTTTGTAAGAAGCAATAATTCAAAAACATTCAAATTAAGTTTCAAATGGTTTGTATACTAAGCATCACAAGGAGTATGAATAAACACAAGTAATCATAATTTAAGTTGTTTCATTTCTACCCAAATGAATGAGTTAAAATAATCCTTAATATATGTCGTAACTAATGAGTTTACTGCAATTTGATTTTTTTTATTATCAGAATCTTTCTAGTTGTATTTTTCAACTGAAGTTTTAAATGAAGTACCCTATTCAGGGTATTGAGTTTTTTATTTATGCTATTAAGCTTTACAATATTTATTATAATGGTTTAAATTAGCTTTTAACATGAATTTACATTCTTTTATTATATGAAATCATATTAAGCATGGCTACATGAAAGCATATCCCCATGGACAACATTAGATTAATTCAATCATACAAATATACTTTGTGCTTTATTGTTAATTAAACCAATTATAGAATTCTTTTTTATTTTTCACACTCACTAAAATATTACATACTCTAACATATATATATATATATATATGTGTGTATAATTTTATAATATAACGCTGAATACATAAATTAATACTCTACAGACAGATTGATGCAATACCTTCAAGTGTTCTTCCATAAATACTTTTCTTTATTTCTTTTTAAGATTTTCTCGCTTCATGAATGGGGAACGTCAGCATTAAGTGAATGACCCAAAACTAACGAGAGGGAACCTCGAACTCCATTGAGAACGGAGAATCACGGATCCACGTCAGCCAGAGAAAATCCCCGGGTTGACTCTTCCACGCCCGTGCGTCAGGTAGTAGTACCCCGGTCGTTGGCCGTGCCATCAGGCCCATGGACGAGACTCCCACGTGGTTTCCACCGCCAGAAGCAGACTCAAATGGACCTCGTTCGTTTTCAGGTGACGGACAGGTGGCGAAGACAAAGTCAATGCACCCCGTCAACGGCGAACGTCATCTATTTCTCGCCCACCATTCTGTTCGTTCCTGGCCGTCCAATGACTTATTTGCTTGGTGGGCCATTTCTTGCGGTGTGGTTAAAGGGCGTCGTGGTCAAAGGTCTCGGTGGTGATAGAAACGACCTATAATACCGCGACTTTGCCTTCCAGTCTTATTTCCAAGGATCATATTCATTCCTCCTGATAATATTAACTTTTCATGAATAAACTTTTTTCTTTTGATGGCTATATGAAACAAGCATTAGATTTTCAGAGTGCACGAAATAAAATTAGGAATAACTCATACAGTATATTAGTTCTTTTTCTTTTGCTTTATTTTTTTTGCAATTCTTACTTACCATGGTTAAGTTATTCAATGTAATGTATACATTCAAAATGGAAGATGAAACTTATAGTATATCATTCGATTAAATTCAATCCAAAAAGTAATTTACACACTTTTTGTATAATGTAATGAATGAAATTATAAAAAAAAAGAATAATAATGAGGTTTAATTTCAGCATGCTCTGTGTAATCTTGTATTATTTCTTTTATTAGAATTTTAGTTGTGATTTCAAAAAAATATACTAACTAACTACATGTTCTTATTTAAATGTTTATTTCAATTATTTTTATTTTAAAATGGTGTGAATACTTTTACATTTTAAGTAAAACATGTCATCACATTAGAGAAATTAATATTCATATTCACATGAATATATATATATATATATATATATAACAAATGTATATGTATGCATGACCACATTGTAGCTGGTGTGCTATTTCCATGTAACCAAACATTGCTACATTGTGTCATTTTATTCATTTGAAACTGGATACAGTTTTCATGACATCTTATGTAAATACCTCCACAAAGGTATTTTCTTAGGCAAGTCTTTTGCAACATCTTTATATCCAAACTCAACAAGATTATTTATTTACTACTACTCCTTTAAGAGATTTTGACAAATAGTTAAAAAGAACTGTGGAAGTAGAGACTCACTTCTTTTTTGAGAATAAAAATCATGTTCATGTAAAATTTATGCTTGGTTTTATATACAAATTATATATTTTTATATTACTTGTATATGCATATACATATGGAATGATAATAAAATCTGAGGAATATTAAATCAATCTACCTAAATCTTAAATTGACCTAGCTATTCCCATGATTCAATATTTGTGACTACTTCTCTAAATTTTTTAATAAAAAAACTTATGAATTCATTCATATGATTTTGCCTTGATCTTTTGGCAAATCTAGAAATATAATGATCATATTTTATGGTGCAAGAGAGGAAGGGAAGGAGGGAGAGGGGTAGATGGTATTGGGTGAGGATGTGCCCCCACATTGTGTGTGTTGGAATTGGATACTTGAGAGTGCTTCAAAATCAAAGCTAGCACAAAGTAATGTAATGTGAAAGAGATCCTAAATCCCTTCTCCCCAAAGATGATTTTGGGTTCATCTCTATTGTTTTCCATTGAGTTCATTGGTTTTCCTATTCCTAAATCAAAGAAATAGTTGCAAAAATAAAATCATGGGAATAAGATGGAATCAATTTAAGATATAAGTGGGTCAATTAAATAATTCTCTAAAATTTTAACATGTACTTTATCACCAAGTGTGTCAGCATGGCAGAGGTGGAGGCTGCGTGGCTTTGGAGGTGGATGTTCTGATCATGGTTGGTGTGCTTGTGACCGAGAGCAGACAGCCACAAAAGTACTTCATTTGTTGGTGCAACTGCTCACCACACCTCTACACACTATTCTTCACTTTTCAACAATTTCTTTGTGACTAAAATCTGTTTAAGTTTTTGTAAGATGATAGTAATGATAATAAAATGCTTAGTGTGTGTTTTGAAGAGCTTGAAACAGAGCACTTACATTTTATATTTGGGGAAATCTTTTCTTCTCTTCTCTGTTCACATAGAATATGAATCAACTTATATTTATTAACTTGAGAATTTGATGGTGAGGTTATATCAGAGCCTGTATTACAACAAACATAGAAACTTAAAGCAACTTGGGTAAAATTAGTGAGATATTGCAATTTCCAGGTTCATGTAGAATTGGATGTGTGAACCTAGAATTTTTGAATTGGTTCTCATTTGTTTTGTACAATGTGGATTCTTTAAAACTTGCAAAATATAAATTTATAGAGGTTTTCTTTGTGCAATGATTAATCATAAAATTCTACTAACTGTAGTGTTGATATGTCACAACTTTTGTGAATAGTAAAAAGCCATTTAATTTTAGAAAGATATGATGATTCTCCTTTCTGTGAAGAATCTTTGATCTTTTATGTAAAATTGATGTTTATTTGAAGGTTGTCCTCCTGTTGTACAACTTGAATCTGCTTTGATTCTTTCAAAGTTATTTTTGTCCTTTGAAGAATAAAAGTAATATTCCTTGTAACATGGTATTCTTGATCATCTTCCTTGGCCTTGTCAACTTCATTATTTCTTCAGTTGTTTTGATGATGTGTTTGATTGTTTTTATTACTATTTAATAAGTTGATATGCATGACTTACTTTTTCAATTTGTTGTAAAATAGATTATTTATTTATTTTCTACCAATTTTATATTTTGTTAATGAACCTCCAAAAATACTTGGGTGTAAACTTCTAGTTATTTTTCTACTTTTACATATTATTACTTTTGTTCTAATTTTGTTCCCAAACATGTTAAAATTGTTGAAATTTCCAAACCATTTAAACTTGTTCCTAAATATGTGAATCTATATACTTTTAATTAAGAAAGTATTCATTATTGCCAAAGAATATTTACCTTTTTTCTTAGATGTGATATTTTTTAGCATATATTTATAAAAATATCTTTGTGGTACAAGTTTATTCCTTGTCTTTTATACATAATTTTTTGATATTAATACTCAACTATGTAATTCTTAGTTTTAATCTTAATATTGACATGGCCAAAAAATAATAGTATCAAAATCCTATATAAAAATTGGTTGAATAAGTTATATGCCAATACTGTATTTTTACTTCATTTATCTTTTTATCATAGATATCATTTGTTCCTATAGGTACTATTTCTTTATTAAAAATTATTGCTATATATATAAGTATTTTTAAACTTTTAAATGCATCTTGTGCCTTCCAAATACAAAATTGTTTATTACAAGTAATCTTAGAACATTATTGGCAAATCCTAGATAATTTTGAATGTTAAATGTCTACTTTTAATTCTTACATCCATTTCTACATAAAATATAGCTTAATATAATTTATTGTTAATGGTCTAAAAGTATCATCATTTTACAAATAAATATTTTTAAGTACTTAAATTTTTATATCAAAAGAATATTTGTAAAAAAGAATGACTAAACTAACAAGTATATTTAATGTTACTTTACAATTTTATAATTTTTTTCTCTTTTATTTCAAGACTTAAGCATGTGTGTGCTTAAAATCTACTAAATTACATAGACGAAAATAAATAAACAAATAATCACACATAAACAAACCAAAGCTCAATCCAAACTTGGTGCAAAAGGTTGCCCAAAGGGGGATGCAATCTAATTCATTACCTCTTTTCTCATGCTTCTTAAAAATATATCTCACACATTAAAAACCAAATCTAATCCTTACCACTGCTAAGCCAAAAATATTGCTTAAAAAAACTATTAAAAACCCTTTATCTACAAACAAATCAATTTAAACAATTACCAAAACAGGGTCCAAACTTAGTACTTTCATCATACTTTTAAAAACCACAACAACTAACCATGCGCCAATATAACACTCTAGTGTTTAATTTTATTTGATTTATATTCAGTACCTTGGTACTCCACGGCAGCACATCAGCAAGAATCAAACCTGGGGGATAAGGACCCCACAATTTTGATTATTTTGTTATTGAAAGAGTTGTCTTTTGTGGGTTGCATCCCAGAATCGCCAGTTATTATCTATCCAGTGGTAACCTGGCCTCCAAGTTAGTCCTCATGAACAGTCTTGCAAAAATGACATTCTTAACGGTGCAGACTTCCTGTTCAACCAGAACTCCAGTGTTTGATATATTGGCAACAATGGGTTAAGCTCTAAACGTCATGCAGGGGACCACAACAGCAACAATGGGAAGAGATAGATAGAGAGCAGCATTAACTCACGGAGCAGCCAAGTTGGAACAGAATTCTGCAACAGGCACACACATCCACACACACATCCACACACACAACACATCCACAGACAGATGGCGGCCCACTGTCACTTTGTCTCGGATCCTGCTGCTCCGTCTGCCAGCATTGTACAACACAATGCATGGGCTTATTCATCTCTCTTTCGGCATTTCCTTACATTTCTTGACTTCATTATAGTATTATTGTTATTATTATTATGTTTTTGCCTGCATGGCATACAGTGTATATCTGGGGAAAGCTACCATTCCTCATCTCTATCCTGCTAAGAGCTACAGGTCAGTTGATTACCTTCAGCGCATGCCACACATTTTACAGACATGTCAAAGCAGCAATAACGTGTCATGGATTTTGCTGGTCTGTATGTACACATCGTCTCCCTCCTTTAGCAAAGTTACTGCAGGAAAACCCACAATATTCAGTCCATCTTGGACTGTAGAGACGTAAGTTTTTAGTTGTCGACGTACACGACAATCAACTATAGGATTACCTTAATTTAGAAAGAAGGCAAAAGAAGGAAAGGAGCTTGATGCGTAGGTTTTGATTAGAAAGAAAAGGAGTTAAGTACAGTAAAGCGGAATACTGGGGAAGAGTTACCCGCATTGCATCGAGTGGCCGACAGAGTCACGCTTCCGAGCATTTGGTGGTGATGCTTCGAGGAGGCTTTCCGGGATTGCGTTGTGCGTGAACGTGCGTGTGTCTGGAAATTTCCCAACCTCCGTTGCCAGACATCTGCCGAGTGGGGTTCATTCGAGACTATACCACCAAGGAGGAAGCAAGTTTTTTTCCTCTCACACTGGTATCTGTGGCGTTGCTTGAGGGAGGGTACAACTCCAAGTCAGCAAATTAAAACAACAACGCCAATTTCACCAGGGTAACAAACAGCCGGACGACGCCTCACTGACTGGAATCACGCTGTAAACTCGATCCACGAGCCCTCTCATGAGATGGTAGGGTAGGATAACTTCGGCCAGAAGTTACCCTAACAGCAGCAGGTGCTCGGTACTTAAAGAACAATCGGCTACTCACGCTGCAGCCAATGAGATCCTACAAGCCGCGACCGGCCTAGCGAATCGCATAACCAGGATCTTTCTCCCCCCTACGTTTGGAGTGTCCGGCCGTCTTTCACCTTTTCCATTTCAAAAAGTAGAAAAATAGCACGATACTGCCATTTCTTCACGCCGCCCACATACGATGGACACAGTGTTTTTACGGATACAGTACGAATACATCCCCCTGGATCGAGTTCAGGGCCCCACTCTGGTGATGTTGGTGCGCTGTGCTTGCTGCTGCCGATTTTGATGTGGCCTGTTGCTGCAGCACTTGCCACTTCTTCCTCCTGTTCCGAGTCTCCTTCCTCCCCTCTTCTTCCCTTCTTCCGGTTCCACCGACCTCACTCTGCCTTTTTCCGTGGTGGATATTGGACTGAAAAGAAATGCTCGTGATGTGTTTCTGCGCGGTAGAGGGCTTTCATGTCTTGTCTGGAGGGAGTGAAGAGAGTGAAGGAGCGCAGGGTTGAGGTGTTAGAATTAAGTGGAGGGTTGGGAGTGTGGGGCGAGGAGCTTTGGTATAGCAGTGGGATTGGGGGCTTCGGTTATGATATGTGAGCGTATGGTGATCTTTGCTGGTGGGTTGGATTGAAGGCCGTAGTAAGGATTCTGTGTTGGGAGGCTTGGATATGTGTCGATGCGTGTGATGTGATCTGGTCGTGTTTGTGGAGCTTTGGATCGGAGGGAGCTTTAGGGTTGGGAAGCGGGATCTTGAAGTGTGAGAGAGGTAGCAACTGAGGTGTTATCGGAGGGGCAGATGCTTTGTTGGTGCAGTGTAGGTTATTCTTGGGTGAGCTACGTCGATTTTGGAAGAGTGAGCTTTGCGGCTCTGATTCAGGTATGGGAGGTCTTCTACCATGTTGGTGGTTCAAGGTAGTGCCCTGGGATGCTTGATGGAGGAGACTTTATTTGGTGATTCGCTGCGGATAGACGTCGAAATTATTTTGAGATTTCAGTGGGTGTAGTGGGTGCGGTGCGGAGGCGGTCCTGATCAGCACTACTGGAGGTCGCCAATTTGGGCACACAGATCGGCTCCGCCAAGTGATTTACTGGGAGGATCCGCTTGTGGTGCCGTGGACGGATTACTTTAGGTTTCTTTCGTAGTACGGGTGCATACCTGGCTCTTGAACTCGTGCATCTTATTCTTTTAGCAAAAGTTTTTCCTGCTGCCTTCCACTTGAGGCGGCTACTTCTCGAGACCGTAGTCCAAGCTACTCCTTGAGACCGTAGTCCAATTCTGCTCACTACTGTGGGTTTTTGGTCTTAAATGGGTGGAACCTTATTCGTCCAATTGAGCTTCTTCAGGTTGTTGGGCGGGTACTGTAAGCCTGGTGAGATTTTTTGCAATTTTCCGGTCGGTAGTTTTGTGGGCATCCTTTGTCGGCTGATGTATTTCTCTCAATCATGTGACAGTTGGCGACTTATTGGTTCTTGGTTGGTGCATATTTGAACTACATTTAGTGTCCCCATCCAGTCTAGTTCCGTAGAGGGGTTAATTCACCAGACACGATGATCTCTGTGCAACTTAGTCGTGCAAACAATTCCTCTTACACTCTGGTGTTCTGAAATTATAATTGTATTGTTGTGTGCAGAATGTCTCAAAACAAGAGCAACTTTTAATTTCGAGAGGTTGTCAGTGTTGAGAGTAGAGTGATTGCTCAAAGGTTCATCCAGATTGAGCACTATAACTGGACGCACTTGGGCACGTTTAATGGTTTCAGTGCTCTTTGTGGAATCTGAATTAATTGTTTTCAGAGCTTATTCAGCTTAGTATTTCGGAAGTTCCGGTGTTGCAAAAGTCTTAATAACTTTCAGAGACTTCATAAGATGGGGTGCAATAATTCTAAGATCGATAACGAGGAGGGGGTTGCAAGATGCAAGCAGAGGAAGCGCGTGATGAGGGATGTAGTCGCTTCTCGTCACAACTTCGCAGCTTCACATGTCCTTTTCATAAAATCTCTGGGTGAGGTTGGCGTAGCTTTCCGAGTATTTGCAGAGGGAGAAACGACGAAGGACCATATAATGTACTCGGAGGTGTCCACTCCGAGAACACCCACTCTGTCACTTGGACCTCCACCTCCTGCAACGCTACACCCTCCACCCCCCTTCTCTCCTGGGTTTTCGCCTTCTCCTCCTCCTCACTCACCGCTATCACCTCATGTCAAGCTCTCTGCACTGCGTTTGCAGAATGGCTCGCCTATCACAAGAGCAGTCAGTTCGCCAGAGAGTTTTGCCCAAGAATTCTTTCCGCCTCCCCCTCCTCCTGTAGCTTTGAAAGAGCATAGAATGGAACACACTCCCTCTGCCAGCGTAACTAACATATATAGGTTTAATGAAGGGTCTTCTAACTCATACAAGTCGTATAGATTGGAGGGTTCTCCGCCTCCACCACCCTTCCAACCTATTCAAATGGACGATGATTGGAAATACTCTGGACGAAGAGCCCCGCCCTCAAATGCTTCTAGAGAAAATAACCCTCCCCCTCCTCCACCTGTAACTCGGAGTAGTTGGCAAGACTTGTTTATGGATCCATTTCGGCCTTCACCACCAGTATTCAATTACATGGAAGAGAGAAGGAATCAAGATGTGGTTAGTAAGCAGTCTCAGGAGATAGAGGAGCAAAAACGTAGACAGGAATCTGAACGGAAAAGGAACCATGAGGCGGAACATAGGAGGATGAAGGAGGCGGAGCAGGGAAGGAAGCATGACATTGAGCAGAGGATTCATGAGGAACGGAAGAAGGCTCATGAGATGGAAGAGAGGAGGAACCGAGAGCTTGAGCAAAGAAGGAGAGAGGAGAGCCCTGCTCGCCCGCCGCCTGTAAGGATTGTGGAGGTCAAACCGAAGAATTTTGTGGATGATATACCGGATTTAGAGGAAGATGATATACCGGAGCTTGAGGATGTTGACGAGGATATTGATTGGCCACCTCCTGAGGTATATTTCCCCAAATTATTCTATTTATTTATTTAGTTTGCAGTCTATGGTTGAATGGGTCTGCTTACACGTCTTCTACTGTCTCGCTGTGGATGCAAATGGTGTGCGTAAGTTCTGGTTATTTACATCTTCTCCTCATAGCTCCTGCACTTAATGCAGTATTGACTGTAAATTAGGCTCGATATACAGTCAGGCGTGTAGTTGTTCTTCGGTACCAGCTCAAATTATGTTTGTTATTGGAATTACCTTGACGATTTTTTCAAGCGTGCACAGATATCGTGCCTTTTAATTGTTTCATGACTTCTACTTGGGTGTTGTAGTGATCTCATCCTTGAACACGTAACTAAAATAGTAAAGAAGCGAAGCTAAAGCCATATTATCGATATTAGGTTACAGAAAATTGATTTTCTTTCTCGATATCTTGTGGTTTTCAGGACGTAGCTAATGGGAAAAATAATCATGCTGTCAAAAAACCGCAGTCAGCACCAGAACCGTCACCGAAACGAGCACCGGAACCGTCACCGAAACCAGCACCAAGACCGTCACCGGAACCAATACCTGAACCGTCACCGAAACCAGCACCAGAACTCTCACCGGAACCAACACCAGAAAAGATACCTGAACCAGCACCAAAACCAGCAGCACCTGAGCCGGCAGCATCTGAGCCGGCAGCATCTGAGCCAGCACTACCGAAATCAGTATCAGAACCAGTACCAGACCCTAAAACTCCGCCAAAGACCCCGCCACAGACCCCACCGAAAGTTCAGGAGCCACCACCTAAGTCAGCGAAGGCAGGGAAGCCAGCGAAAACACCAGGGAAACCTCCGAAACCTGAACACTCAATCGCGAAGACTAACAAGGAATTGGCTGTCTCAAAAGCGGAAAAGGGTGGTCGGGACCTGCTCGAAGTTCTGAAGGAGGTTGATGAATGTTTTATAAGAGCTGTGGAGAGTGGGGAAATTGTATCGACTCTTCTTGATACGAAGAAAACACATTACCATTCAAGTTTTTCAGACAGTTTGAGAGGTGTATGCCGAAAGCACCTGTATTGTACTACTTCGTAACATTCCAAGTCATAAAGCTAGATATTAAACTAAATCGTGTCATGTGTTTTGGTTTGTGTACTTACATTTGAGGTCTGTGTTTTTGCAGGGGTGGGTGAATCCGCAAGGATGAATCTCTTGAGACTGTCTGGAAAATCAGGGTCATCCAGTTTTAGGACCACCAGTAACATGAGTAGTTTGAGTAACACGAGTGTTTTAATGGATGAGTCTCCAAGCATAATGAGTATTCGTAGAAGTATAAGTAACTTGAGCAGTGCAAGATTTGCCGAAGAGTGTGGACCCCCTACTCATGCATCGACACTTGATAAATTGTTCGCTTGGGAAAAGAAACTTTACTTGGAAGTCAAGGTACGTTTTGTACTTAGCCCGGTTGTAAATTTTTTTGGTGGGTTTTGAATGATACTTGGAATAGCTCTGGTGATCGATTGTGTAACTGACCTTGATATGGAATGTTTGGGTGTTTTGTAAACAGGAGGCGGAGGCTGTTAGAGTAGAGTTAGAGAGGAAGTTTTATCTGTATAGGAATCAGGATGCAAAGAATGAAGACCCTGCCGTCATTGACAAAACCCGCTCGTCTATTAAAACCCTCCAAACTCGTATGGCCGTAGCTGTTCACGCTGTAGAGAGCGCTGCGCAGCAGGTGCAGAGGCTAAGGGACTTAGAATTATATCCACAGCTTGTGGACTTACTAGATGGGTGAGTAACCTGTTTACCTTAGTCTTTACTAGTCCACAAAGTGCATCACATCTTTAACTTTCATCGTCATCTTGTTTCAGACTGTAGCGGCAATCAACGATTCATTGACTTGGACCAGTGAAGTTCGAAATTTAGATTGAACCTGAACCTTTCAGATGTATTGTCATTATTCAGCTTGAGAATGGTGATTTTGATTTCAACGTCGTCTTTAATACTTGTAAAGTGTAACTAATAATCCAATCGTATCTATACAGGTTGGGAACCATGTGGAAGAATATGTCTCAAGCTCACCAAGCTCAGTTACGAGCAGTAGAGACTATGAGAAGGTTAGATAATTCTGCTGCCTGTGAACCAACTACAAGTTTTCATCGCCAGGCAACCGTCAATCTGGAACAAGCACTAATCAAGTATGTCATGGTTTTCCTTTATCGATGCTGATCTTCCTATATACTAATTGCAATTTTGCTTTTTGAAAGCTCCTCTTTTATATGTCTATTGTTTTTCAACATGCTACTGATCTCTTGCATTTTTTTTGGATTCTAATGAACGTCTTCTTAACTTCTTAATAAATCCTCAAGTCGAGTTGTGGTCAGGGAAGGTGTGAGCAAAGAACAGAAGAGGACATTTACGTGGTGCTGATACTTGTTGAGGTATATTTGCTGCAGGTGGTCAGAAGGTGTGTCGAGATTTGTAAATTCGCATAAAGAGTATTTGAAGAATTTGACATTATGGTTAAAACTGACTTTACAGCAATCTTCGAATGATGAAGGAGACAGCCGGAGTGGGTCAAGGTCACCCTTACGATCTCCAAGGTCTCCTTCTTCAGAAGGTATGATTGGAAGCTCTATTTATGACCTTTGCCAACGTTGGGAAGATTCGTTAGCGCAGTTACCCCATCAAGTCGTGTTGGAAGGCATAGGATCATTTGCATCGGTGGTGCGTGAAATGTTGAGATTACAATGGGAAGAGCTGCGAATAAAGAAAAAAGTAGACAATTATCAAAAGGAGCAGGAGAGGCGAGAGCTAGCTCTGCACACTGTTGCTTCGAAAGATCCAGGTCCAGGATTTCACGATGGAGGCAGGTCCCAAGCTCTAACATTAAGGTCCCCCACGACTACTTCTGGTAGTGATGCGGATGATGGGCGTTTTGACATGGTCGTAAGCTCCGGCTTTTCAGAACGAAGTGAAGTCGCTGAAAAGCGACTGAAATTCGAAGCTGCGAGGAGGAAGCTTGAAGCTGAGCTTGAAGCTGAAAGGAAAGCCTACACAGATACTCGAGCTTTTACCCTCAACAGTTTGCAGTCTGGTTTGCCACAGCTCTTCCAAGCTGTTACTGCCTTTGCAAACAGTGAAGCCGACATGTATGACCAATTGAGTACGACGCATTCCCTCCTCAACAAGTAATCTTCCTGTTTTTCTTCAACAGAAGATTCTTATTAAGGTTCGGCTTCCATCAGAGACTATCAAAGGGAACAATGCCAAATGCATTTTTTAGACCCTCGGAGGACACGGTCCAGCAGTTATTTTTTTTCAATAGCTTAGTTTTACAGGTGCTGCTGCTGCTGCTGTACTCATTACTCGATTTTAGATCCCTGCCTTCGCGTGAATTTTTAAGTTAACGCTAAGGCCAGGGGATATAGTCTGCGAGATGTATATCACAGTCACTCTAAGCTCAAGAGGAATAAACAGTTCCATTTTCGGATGTTACACAGTTCTATCTTAGGGCTTCATCATATGCACAGTTCTAATTGTGTGTCCAAGTTGGTCCAAGTTTTATAAAATTTAGTCTGCATCTCTCACAGCCAAGTTGCAAGTTTTTTGCCTGTTGGATAAGCCCTTCTGTGTACAATGCAAGCTCATTTTCCCTTTCTCTATCGAACATGCTCATATGTCGTGGAATTGAAATTTCCTGCCAACAGTCCGTCAGTGGGTTCACTGATGATTCAATCCTGGGCCTTCGATTGTCTAACTAACCTTGCATATTTCTTCGAAGATTTTGATATAATCTTAATTTAATTTATCTTTTCGTGCTGAAAGGATTAACTCAATTCTCTCGACGTCCAAGAATCTAGAAAGTGAGTGGTACCTGGGCGAACCAACCTTTTGCAACCTTGACGTTCCCTTAACTCACCACCTGACTAAAACTACTAGGTTCTGTAAGTCTACTTTTTTTTCTCCAACTTTAAGTAATGTTTTTTTCCTTCTGATATTAAGCATTTCATTGCCTTTGCTACCTGCATCACATATTCACCGTTTCATATTTAAAGTTTGGAATTAATTTTTTGTTCTTAAATCACACCATGTTTTGACTTTAACTTGCAGCAACAAACAAGGAGAACATAGGAGCTTCAATAGAGCAGATGGTCATTACTCCAAGTACAATATTAATGTTTAACCATGATGGTCTTAGGAAGATTTTATATCTAGAAGTCTATTTTGAAAGGCAATGGTTCAAGAACTTTATCAAGGTCCCTTGCAAAGTGAAGAAAACCTCTATGTTGGAAGCCTTGGTTTTTGGATGTATTATAAAGTGAAAAAATGGATCAAATCATTTTTTAAAATTAGAAGTCTAAATACATTAGCTTATATTTTTATTGTAACAATTATGAAAAGTATAAAAAAGTTGATTTTTAAAATTTTTAATGGTTATTTTAAATATTTTTTGACAAGGTTGCTTGATTTTTATCTAAAAACCACCTCTTTGTGATGGGCCTAATATCAAATTTGGAAGACAATACTATTTATGCTATGTAGGGAAAAAATACATTTGATCTCATTTTTTCCACTTAGAACCTTTGGACTTATTTTTCTAAGTACAAAGTCAACTTAAGGAGGCTTCTTAATATCAACCAATTAAAACATTTAAAAGTTGTGGCCTCTCCCCTTTTCCCCTAAGTATAAAATGCTTCATAGTCTAACATCAAAATATTTTATGGAGTTGAATACATATTTTTATAATAATTTGAGTCACTATATTTTGGCTATTATCTATTAATTTGGAATGTAGTTAAAGATAATAAATTAATGCACATTGGTCTATGCAACAAACTTTAGAAGTAGATTCTTTTAATTTTTTGATTTTTAAAAACTTTATAGTATTATTTATTTTTTTTATTTTTATAAAAGATATATAGTAGCACCTGAATTAAATTATAAAATAATTATATTTTAAATACTTAATCAAAAAGAAAGTGTTTGTTCTTTCAAAAATAATATGATGGTAGAAGATTAGAAAGAATTATGTATATTACCACAAAGGTTCTAAAATATGATATATTAAGTTTTTACAAGAAAAGAACAACTTATTTGTTTAATAGAGATTTTGTTGTGTTTTGACAAAAAAACAACTTAGATTAGATATTAGTAAGGTTTTAGACAAAGATTCATACCAAAAGATTATATAATTGATCTAGATGTATTTATGTGCAAGTAAGAATTTAATTAGAAGAAGAAGTTAAAAGAATTAGTTTGTATAGGCTATGAAGCCTTGAAGGTAAATTCATAAATATCCTTCTTATATATATTAAATTATTAAAATTTAAGAAGATTACATATTTTAATTTTTGTTTGTGCAAATGCTTATGTTTGGTCACGTGTAATTTACCATAAAAACTTCTTAATAAATTTTCTTTTATTTAAATATTAAAAATAATTTTTATAAAAATTAATTATCAAGTTAGTAAATAAAAATTAAAAACTAGTAAATTATAAATTAACAAGTATTATAAAAAATATATATATATATTTTTAAAAATACAATGGATCTATTTAAAATTATTCTTGAATATAAAAATAAAATAGAAGAAATAATAGCTTTTATTGAAGAAATCTTTTGCATCTTAGTTTGATGAATTAAGAATATAGTTGACAAAGATTTACATCAAATGGATGTTTTGAAACACACTCTTCAAAAAACATAAAAAAGTACAAGTTTGATAAAAATTATAATTAAATTTCAATGGCTTTTACCAACAAAAGCTGACAATGACAATATTTGACCAAGTAAATATAAAAAATTGATATTTTATTTTTTATTTTTATTGGTATTATTAATTGCAAACAAATATTTGAATACCAACTTAACTTCAAATAGTTGTAAAATCTATAAATTAATTTCTTTCATTTATATATAAGAAAAATATTTTATAAATTTTAATATTTAATATTTATAGTTTTAGGTCTTATTTCTTCTATTTATTATTAGAAAATCTAATAAATAAATAAATGAATAAATATATATATATATATATATATAAATATTTTGATATTATGATATTTAAAATGGTAATAAAATTACAAGAAATTTATCACATTGGTGAAACTTTCTAACAATGATTAGAATGTCAAAACCTTTTATAGATTTTATATTTTTCCATGTAATAAAGATTTATGTGGTAGTCAATATAAAAAATCTTAGATACAACTATAATTATGAATATTATAAAAAACTTACATATATTTATGGTTAATTTTAGTTTTTTATATAAAATATAAATTTCCTTTCAAATAGTTCTTTATTACTTATAATACACAGTATGAGACAAATAAACAATATCTATAATAAAAAATTTAATAATATTTTTAATACTTATCTATAGTATTTATAGATATTGAACTATATATTTGAACTGTATATATATATATATATATATATATATATATAGTTCAAATTATATAAAAAGAAATTAATAAGTTCATATAAATAATTTTTTAATTAAATTTTTTAATAAAAATATACTTATTCTTATTTTTAAATATTAAAAAATATATATAATTTTAAATAGATAATTAAAAAATTATGCTTTTTTAATTTAGCATTAATAAAGAGTGTAGGTAGCATGTGGTAGATGGGAGGTTGTGGTGGTAGTAGCAAAAACTGTGGTAGCATTAGTAATATTCTATTTGTATCTTACTTTTTAAAAGAGGTTTTATGACTTTTAGTATTTTTATTGGCTAGAATGTGTAAATTATTTTATAATACTCATTTGATTTCTTAAGGTAAGTACAATATCTCTTTGTAAATAATTTTTTAAAAATTAAATACTATTTAAAAAAATTATGAAGTAATAGTATGGTTTAAGTAATTTTTTTATTTAATTTGTATTTTCTTCTTGCTATAAAAATAGTATTTCTTGCTTTAGTTTATAAAATTGATTACTAGTAAAGTTTTTTAATATGATATTTAAAATAATTTATTAAATAGTAATTTATTTAATCTTCATATACAAAAAAATCTTTTTAAGAAATTCAAAATTTTTATATAATATAAAATGGTATAAATAAGTCAAAGGATATTAGCTACAAATTTTGGTTGTTTCTTCTATATGAAGATGGTTGGTAGGTCCTTTAAGCCAATAATAATGTTTTATATCTACGTGGTACGACCATGTAATAATTTAAATACATAAACACATTTAGATAAAACATTTAGAATACTATGAAATATTAAATCTACTTCAAAAAACATTGCCAAGTATCAAGAGTTGTCATGTACAAATTCTAACAAATTATTTTTTGTATTATTATATTCCATGCTTGCTAACAAAACTTTGGGGGAGAACTCTTTTTTCCAGTTTTTTAGAAATGCAATGCTTAATTCACGCTAAAAGTACAAATTATACAAATAAATAAAGAAACAAAAAAAGAAAAAAAATGTTGTATGAATCTTCGGCAAAATGGGCAGAATTGATTTCACAGAGAAACCAGTGAGTACTCTGAGAGAGGCAGAGAGTGGCCCCATGCAACGATGTGGAAACACACCACATCAGACTGAATGGATCATTATACAGGATGGAGTGTTGCATGAGTATCATGCCAGTTCTAGGCCATTTCGATAGTCGGATCAGACTCACAGCACTGTTCGTAGTTGCGTTTCCAGGGATGATAATGACCCAGTTCGACAGATAGTTTATATTTCCACCTTAGTGACATGGCGTGTCTTAAAATAGTTCATGGAAAGTGCCGTCATTCTGGCCTAGTTGGGCACTTTTGTTGGCAAGTTGTGGGAACAGTAGCGTCGTTGCACGTGAGATCTTCAATAGAATGATTCATCGTTAGCTGGGATTGTCCACAAGTACGGGTGAAGTGTTTGACGAATCAGTCACAAGAGGGTAGACCATCTCGGTGTCTCCGAGTGTTGCACATTCATGAAGTCTTGAACTTCGACCTTTGTTTTGACTTGTTGGTTTTAGTTTTCTTTTCTAGTATGGACTGGTTCTGGAATCAAAATTCAGGATGCGTGCAGGTTGCCATGGGTGATGATAACCTGTGGAGCTAGTCATGCGGCAGTGGAATCAGTCAGTTTGACTGGACACATCAGCTCGTACAACTCGTAGGTGTCTAGTTAACGCTGTGTCGATTCTGAGGTAGTTGTGTAAATCCAGACGGCCTTCTTGCACTGGTTTCACTAAAAGTGACATCAGACTAATGTATGCAACGCTTGAAAGGCTTTGCGCAATCACATCCCAAGTTATTCTACTGAGCTGAATGTGATCACCGCAGGTGTCTGTTTCCAGCAACGTATGTTCGACGAAGCATTTAGCATTTCGACGAGAAGCCACTGTAAGTGCTTCTTCTCACTTCCTTTGATTATGTCCAGCGGAAGCATTGCCACTCTTCTGGCAGCTCTTTGTCGGCCATGCCATGCCTGGTAATGAATTCACCTGTTCCAGGCGAAACATGCTTCTCAGAAGGCTCCATTAAGCGTTCGATGCGATACAATATCTCCACGCGGAGCTTTTCCCTTGGATGAACATTTACTTAATAACACTCACGTGCTGCTCAGTGTAGAATACGATGTTCCTGGAGCTGGTTCATGCACAAGAGCTTGATCGATAGACTGGCTTAATGATTGTAGAGCTCATGAGTTGTTCTCTAACGGATTGGCAGAGGTAACAGCTGACGATCTCGTGTGCAGCAGCGATGCAAACGTTTCCTGCCCCGCATCGACAACCTCGTCGATAGATGCTTCCCAGCAGATCGAGCTCCACCTCCAAGTCCGGCTTTGTCGAAAGTGATGCGTGCCCTTGGCCCCCAGTTAGCTATTTTTAGCAAACCATCTTGGATGAGCAGGCGCCAATTAGATTTTATTCATCCATGTTTCATTCTTCGATTGACCCTGAAAGCTCTGTTCACACCGTTAGAGACCCTGGACCGGTAACCCGGATGACAAGGAGTGGCCCTTTGAAATGTCGGGTGGACTGGTTGGCGGCTCCTCGGGCGACGAGCGGAGCGCGGGTCGAGTTGAGCCCGCCCGGCCTCACCCAGCTCCTCCCGACCTTGCTCCCACCCGGTTCGGCTCCGACCGGACCTGCCCCGAGAAGCGTGGGCAGACTGGGTGTGGCAGGATGTCAGTGGCAGTCTCTCAGATTTGCTCTCTCTCGTACATTGCGCGGCATCATGCGTCTATACATCTATCTAGTGTCGACAGTGGTCGCTCGTACATCGTCGCCTAATTCTCGTTTCATGCTTGCGCTGGGCAGACAACGTCATCGTTCGCAATTTCGAGTAGACTGCCGTCTTGCAGTTGAAAACTATTTATCGGTACTTTTTTTTTCGATTTTTTGTTTTTTTTCTTGTGATTGGCTGCTGCGAGATGGGACTGTTCATGGAGTTTATGGCGCGCCGAAGTTACTCATTGCCGCTGTTCGCGTTCTCTGATGAATAAATGTAGAGTCAATTCTGTCGACTCTGCTGTGGTGGTGACGAGTTTAGAGTCGAGTTCAAGCATTTGATTGTAAACGGGATTTGGTGTTTGAAGAGATGGAGCTCTGGGGATGGTGTGTGTTGGTGTTTTTTTTTTTTTTTTTTTTTTTTTTTTTAATACACGAACCCTAAGGTCAGCGCAATTCCGAGCTTGAGACTTTGGTGATGGAGTGTGTGAGTCGCTTTTTTAAGAATCTGAGTGGCTTTGGCATTTTTGGCGCTGAATGATGATGCTAGGCTTCTCTTTGAACCTCCGTACGATTCGTGTTCAGTCTGATTGATGGCGTTGTGTTGGATCATTCAGTGGCAATTCTGTTGGCAATTAGATTTTGCATGTTGTGGATATCTGTAAAAATTAGGCGAATCCGTGTAGTGCATTTGGAGCTGAGGAGGGATAGTTGGCTGAAAATCCGGCTGGGTTAGCGTGGCTGATCACCTGCCTAGATTTTTCAGCAACCAAGGGAGGTGTAGTTTGTAGGCTCGAGGTTTTGAGAATGGTTGCACCTTAGTATGATTTCCCCTCAACTCGACTATCGTTAGGTTTGTATCTTAGATTGTTGCAGGATACAGCGTAGTGAGTGAGGTGAATGGGGTCTCGCCAGGATTAATGACTTCACGGTGGCGTAGTGCAGAGGAAAAGTCTAAATTAGGCATTCGCATCGCAGTTTATGCGAGATTACGAGCTGATTCTACGTGCGGAAAGTTCCTGTCGAGGTTTTTATCTACTACCGGGTCGGATCTTCTCGTTCAATTAGACAGCATCTTTTGTCTTAGCCACTGTTTGCAGTTATAATTTTAAATGTTTTTTGTTTAAAAGCTCATGTATTTATTTATCTCTTTTTTAAATTAGAGAGGTATTGCAAGTAGAGTTTGAGGAGCTGCAGCAAGAGATCTTGAAGCATTCTTGCCGTCGGGTTCAAAAGGCCGGGGCTGCTTTGTCTTTTTTTTGTTTTGCCACGCAGAACCCTTGAAAAATTTTCAGTCTCTTCTGTAGCCTTGTGAGCTTGACTCACGAAGGAGCATTTAAGCGGGAGGAGAATGTTACGCGACATTTTAGTCTGGATTCAATGGCTCATGCGGTTTGTTTAGAAAATTTGTTAGATGTATCCTAGTATGGAAGGACCACTGGATGAGAATTGGATACTATCAAATCCACACCCACAAATTACGAAGTGGTCGGAGTAGTGAATTACATACTAGCAGAAAGAATGACGGTGTCTGATTGTGTGCGTGTAACAAAGGTCAAGTTAGCAAGATGTAGAGAGTAGACCTTGATTGACTTTAGTGTTATTAAAGATTGACATTCTTACTCGTGAAGGAAGGCACACTTTTTTGACGTTGACGTTTGAGGGCATGTTATTCGTAACCTGATTTAAGTTGAGGCTTAATTGCGTCGCTGGTGGATACGCATGTGTATTCAAAGTCATGATCGAGGTCTAGTACTTCCAAGATAATATGAATCTGAAGACATTGTACGTCTAGAATAACCTTGTCTGATGAATGGGATACACAACGTTGTGGTTTCAAGTTCTTTCTTAACAATGGGTTCAGTATCTATAGGTCTAAGGTTGGACTAACCACCTGCTTGCCCTACTTTGGTGTTGCAGACTTGTAGCGGTGATGTGGGCACTGTAGTGCAATCGTGATTCTTGCATATGCGCGATTTGAGACACATTTGGAAGTTCAAGTCAAAAAGCCGAGCAGGCACAGGTCGTTTTGTTGATGTGGAGACGTTCAGCAGATTCGCAATGCTTTAGCGCTCACTCCAGTAGTTGCAGCGGTGTCTGCGTTGTCTAGGCAAGTTGGAAGAAAAGAATCTGGACAAATGTAGAGTTGCTTATTAATACCCTGAACAGAAAAAAAATTCGTATCCGCGGGTTGGAATGGAATGAAATCAGGATTATTCTGGTATACTGCAAGTGTACAGGAGTGTGGGTGAGGGGATGGTCGCTTGGTGGGTCATAAAAGAGGATGGCTGTCAGGGAGTATCAATACTGGAATGCACATTTTCAGCTCATTTCTTTTTCAAAGAAAAGGTTTAAGGCAGACATTCGGTGGCGAAACATACTGTTCAAGCGAAGTTTGATTGATGAGAGCTCAACGTAGTGTAGTTTAAAAGATCATTACTGCCACTTTTCAAGTCAATCCGGTTATTGAAGAATGACTTCGACTTATCTAATTAGTGCTTTTATTACCTGAAGGTACACTTATCTCTGTGATGGGAAGAATGTAGGCAGAGTCTCGTCGAGCTCCAAAAATCATCTCCCCTAAAGTAGGTGTGATGTCGTAAGAGTTGGAGTTTGGTAGAAAGAATGGCCAGGTACAATGGTCCAGCAGCTATGGATATGCGTCAATATTTGAGTACCAATCATACTCCCCACCCTTTACAACAATATGCCTCCCAGGTGATTAGCAACAGTGAGAATCTTCTTTCTCCATTTGTCTATCCTAGCACATTAGCATCCATCGATTTGAGCACTTTAAATTACTCCTCTTCTAATAGTACTTCTGACTTTGTGTCTTGTTTTTTTCTACTTCTTTTAAAAAACGAAATTCTCAGAACTCTTTCGGGCGCTATGCGGGTTCAGCCACTCTGATTCCCCCCTCTCAATCGCAGTCTATGCCACCAAAAGCGGTGATCAATGGTGGGCAAGTTTTAGCAGATGAGTGGCCGGGTACAACGATCGCAGGAGTTGGCACACCCAGCACTCAGCAGGCACCAGTCCTGCAGAGTCCTCGAGGACAAGGTTCTTCTGAACAGGGAGCTCTTGAATCCAAACAACATTTTGTTTATGAAGGAAGGGTAGCTTCTGGCTCACAAGTTTTACAGGCAATAGGTAGCAATCAATACCAAGCAGCGTTGGGTGCGAGCCAGCAATCGGGAGGTTCTGAAGGGGTTAAACAAGATGCGTTCCAATCGTATTTTAACGAGGTTGCTCAAGATGTTACTCCTAGATCACCTCAGGTTCCAGTATGTTATCCACAGGGTGATGTGCAACCCATGGATATCACTGCGGTGAAATCTGAGTATCCTGATCTGAAGCGCGTGAGGCGTGAATATACTCACATTGAAGGAGTGAGAGGAGAATATACACAGGATTCGTTGATTCCAGCAGTGTTACTTCGATCCTCTCAAGAATCACCCCATCAAGAAGGAAGTTTTCATGCACTGGCATCCTCTAACCAATTATCAGGTTTAGACAGGGCGCCAACCAGCAGCCAACATTCTGGGCTTGAAGGAGATATCAAACCTAATTATGGTGTACCTCATGAACTGGTGGTAAAGACCGAGTCAGGAAATTATCAAGCTGCAGAAATATGCAGCCCATGCTCAACTTACACCACTGGTAAACTTCTGGCACTTGGCCTAGCAAGTATGTAGTAAATCTTTCCCTCTGTGTTCCGCCTTATCGACGTTAACTGTTTCGTTGTGCATAATTTTTGGGATAGGGCAAGCTAGTGTTCCGCAATCTAGTCAAGAGCATGGGCAGCAAAGTCAAAATCACACACACGCAAATCTTCAAGGGGCTCAACAGCTTATGCAGCAAAATAATTTTCAAGGTCACCAGTCGCTTCAGCCTCTTCGAAACTTGGGCTCGATGAAAGCAGGGAATTTTCAAGGTGGTCTTCAATCTGTGGGTGGGGTTTCACAACAACCCAATTCCGTGGGGCAGAGTAATGCGAATCATTTAGCACAACTTCAACGTTCACCATCTCAACAATCCATTATGCAAATGGCATCCGTCAGTCAATTATCACCCCTCCAGTCTCAGGTCTGTATTCTTTCAATGAAAAACTGAGCGAGAATGTGTTGCTGAATGTCAGTTAAACTCAGTGAGAGTAATCATGTGGTTTGGTATGGTTTGTGTAGGAGCGTTCAGATGGTGTAGAGTGTTCTCAAATTAAAACTTGAGAGTTCATTTGCTTACTTGCTTTCCTGTTTTTATTCTCCCTGTTTTCCGAAAGTTTCGGTTCATTTCCAAGGTAAGAATCTCCGGTGCTTGTTCGTCTCTATATTTCGCCATGAAAGTATGCATGTTTATTTTATATTGTGCTGCTGCTAAGTTTTCTAAGGTCATGACTTATTGTGATCAGCAAGTTCAAGCCCAAGCCCTAGCTCAAGGAATGTCACAGGCACATGCACAATCAGCCAACCAGCACGCTACCCTGCAGCAAGCGGTAGCTAGTCAAGGAGGTATCATGCAAGCTCGTCACGCACAAGGAGTTAGTCCTCAACAGCAGCTCTTGTTATATTCTGGACAGCAACAGCAGTTTCAGTCGGGTCAAGCACAAGCATTGCAGGTGAGGTGCATGTGGTCATGAAGCTTATAGTTTACATCTGCGTTCTATTGAGATAATTTGGAGGTTTAACATGAGCACATTTAAGATTCAGTAGGTTGATTGTCGGTTGTTTTTCTTAAATAGTTCTGCGCTGCACCTGTTCACTCTTCTGTAGAAGATTCATCATGAGTCAAAGTAGTATTTTTGTCCATACAAAGACTCCAATTTGAATTCGTCGCTCTCATTGTAGTCTTATTGGGGACGGCCAGAACAAAGCTCTGTTATTAGGTTTTTCTTATCCCTTTATGTCTAATTTGTTCATGTCTTTCAATGAGTATTGTTTCATTGTTTGAATTTATAATGTCTTTTGTAATTTTGGTAGATGGCAAATGGTTTACCATTGGCTGGAGCTGCACAACAAATGATCTCCCGAGTACAACCTGCAGTACAAAAGCAGCTTCTTCAGGGGCTTATGCTTGGGAACCGGCATCTCATCCAAGGCCCGGTGCTAGGAGTTGGAAACTTTAAAGGCGGAAACCTGGATAATAAATACAGAATTCGTATGCCACCAAGAGTTGCTTCAAAATGTTATCACATAATCATGCTGTACATTCATGAGCAAAGAAAACGTCTTCCTGTAAGGGTTATAGCTTGGGTAGTAAAGAGTTCTTTTTTATGCAATGTTGATTAAGTGTTGATCGCACCCTTTTTTTCGTCTAGTGATTATATCGTGGGAAGACATTGTACTTGAAGGTATTTATTATTTACAGCCGGTATTCTGTTAATTGCCTACAATAGTCACATGTGGTTCACTGTTTTGACTAGCGCTACCTTCTTAACTTCTAACTGTTATGGTTTTTGCTACAGGATAACAACATCGCTTTTTGGCAAAAACTCGTACATACATTTTTTGAGCCTGGAGCTTTAAAGCGCTGGTGCTTAGGCAGTTACAATACTTCTCCTGTTGGTCGCCATGCTCAGGGTCTCTTCCCTATGGTATATCTCTTCATCTAAATCTCTCTGGCGGGCAATTAAAACAAGCTGAAATACATGTGTTTTGTGTAATTTTTGCTTGTTTTTTAAGCATTTAAAGGTATCTTGCTTATTGAGTAGTATTTACTCAAGAATTCATTGGTTGTGAAGCCTTTGTTTTTTCTCATGTTGGAAAAGTTACAATAATTCTCATGTTAAAATTTTATTTATTCCCTTGATTGCTCAGTTTTGATTTACGTTGATATGTTGCATTCTGCAGGAGTTTTGGTTCTGTAATTTGTGTGGTGTGCAACCTGGCAGAGGTTTTGGTGAGCACTTTCTATATCCACTTAGTCTGTGTCATGGATTATAGAGCAAGGTTGTGAATTAGTCCACTATACTGCAGAATGGAATGTAAAAGATTGGAATAAGATAGCTATCTGCAAGGAGTTGATATTTTGGCGTTTGATATGAACAGAATCCTGCACAGATGTTCTGCCTCGCCTTTTTAAAATCAAATACGACAGTGGTCTGGTGGACGAGCTCCTATTTCTAGATCTAGCTGAGGAGTATGTCCATCTCTTCTAATCTATATTTTTGGATTTGACAATGTTGATCATTTTCTGCAGGAAACTCATCCTTATCTTAAATCACATCTTAAGAAGCAAGGAAATCAATGAGCGTCTCAATAGAAATTTTGTAATAAAGATGTAACAGTTCAACTTGTCTCATGTACGGGAATTCACGTCATAGGGGGTGCAAGGTACTTGATATTTGAAGAATGGTGTTTATTGTGAAGCTGGACCTAACATTAGGTTATGTTCTTGATGAGCCGTTCTTATCTTTTCTTTTCTTTTCTTTTTCCTTCATTTTCTTCTGTGTATGTAAGGTTTGTTTATCATGTTATATCAATTATGTGTTCATTCATTGCCATTTTATGTTTGGTTGGACTTCGTCTGTTTCAAGTCTGAGTCTTTGTTCTAGAACCTAAACCTGAGATTCGATTCTCACATTGCTCATTTAGGGTTTTTGTTTTTGTTGAGTAGGTATGTTATGCCTTCTGGGAAAATGGTTCTCGAGTATTCAGGGGCAGTACACGAATCTGTCTTTGCTGAATTAAGGGTACGTTTTGGATTGAGCTTCTTATTGATGTGTTTTAGGATCGCAGTTCATGTTGCAATTTTAGTCTGTTGCTTTTTGTAGTTTAAGCAGCAGTAATTTACCTAGAAAAGGTTTCAGGAAACTCAAGGCTGAGTTGTTAATAAATAAACTATTGCTGCAGCCTGCGTGGTAACGCTATTGTTTCCATGTATTTATGCTTCTTTATGTAGTGAACCAAATATTGCTCATATATGTGATTTAAATATTGGTTTTTCACAGGTAAGTCCATGTTTATGAATGATGAATTGCATATGTTTGTGTAGAAGCAGTATGGTTTTACTGATTCAGGTTACGATGTTGCTTGACAGGTGATCAGGTATGGAACACTCCGAGTGACTTTCAGTTCCTCATATAAGGTATTTAATTTAATGCGTAGTATAGGCTTATCAAGTAGAAAACAACTGTCCTAGTCACTGCATGAATGTGAAACCCTCTGAAATTAAATGAAAAGTACCAGCTGGTGCTTTTTGTTATTCTCTTATCAGAATCTCTGTCTTTATGCTTTGATATCTGACGTGACAACACTAATGTGCCACTTTAGATTCAAGCGTGGGAATTCTGCACAAAAAGTCACGAAGAAGTAGTACCATCCAAGAATCTTCAAGAGCAGGTGTAGTATCGCATCAGAAGTAATCTATCCATTGTTTACAATAGCGTAGTTGCTGTGCTTATATGGAGTGTTGTGGATTTAGTTTTATTAGCGGCATATTTTATTTTATTTTATTTTCTTGGGGAGTCATTGATGGGCTCGGATTATTAATTTTTCTGAAATTCTTCGTTTAAACTTGTGATCGTGTGTACAGGCACAGCAGCTAAATAACTTGGTGGCGGAGGCTGAACAGGAGGATATTAACAAGAGCGTGGAGAATCTGACGAAACATTGCAATGCGTATGTTCCTTCTCTTTCTTATCTAGAAGATGACTTGACTCTTTCTTGTCTAGAAGATGACTCGATATCTTTCTGGTCGGAATTATTTTATGTTTTCCTTTTGGACGAATGATTCATGTAACTGTGGAATACCTCTACTTGAGTAAATGTATTTTGGAATGGATTTTCTCTATCGATTCCCCAGCTTTTTTTCAATTAAGCACTTGGATTATGATGGATTCTATCAGTTTATTAGGTTCAACTCTCAACTTTGATATTACAGCTGAATGCAGGTTTGAAGTATATAGACATTAATAACCGATGAGTTTGGTTGTGCAGGTTTATGACGTCAGCAAAACAACTGGCTGTACAGCTGGACGCGCCAATGGTCAATGATCTTGGTTTTTCAAAACGCTACGTGCGCTGCTTGCAGGTATTGTCGAGAGCTGACATTTTGTGTGTCATTGAATTTTCAACTTTTGTCTGGGTTTTCGTGTCATACTTGCTGTAATACTTTGGTCTATCTTGCTTTCCAAATAATTTTAACAGGACATGTCTGCTCTGATTACAGATTTCTGAGGTTGTGAACAGCATGAAGGACTTGATATCATTTGAAAGGAACACCCGGCTTGGACCTATACGTAGGCTACTTCAGAATCTTTGTGATCCTTAACCAGTTTTACTTGTATGGGCAGTACATGTGGAGGATCTTTGTGAGTTTTTGGCCAGCGTCTATAATTGAAGTCCATGCCCACTTGAAATAGCTGTTACTAACTGCCTGTTCTTGTCTTGTTACAGAAAGCTTAGCAGAGTTTCCAAGTGCTCGGAAATTGCAGCAGCAAGGGTTGCTTACGAACCTCCCTAACCAAACCTCCCTTACACACGTCATAAATTATTTTATTCAAGGCACCCCTCGTCAACCTATGGCTTCTTTTCAACAGGGGCTGGTCACAAGAGATTCTGGTGGGCAGGTTATACTGCCAAATGAACGACAAGGTGCCTCCCAACTTCAAGGTCATCAACTTAGCCAGCTCCAGCCTGGGGCTGTGGCCCAGGCTCACAGAGATCCTAACATGTCAAAAATGGTACAATTCTCGAACCACTTGCAGTCACAGCTACGGGGTCAAATTGATGATGGGAACTTTGGTTTAACACAAGCAGGGCATGCATATAGCAATCAAATGCAGCCACCTGGACCTTTGCACTTGTCTGGAAGCAGACAGGCTCATTCTGGGAATTCTGCTACTACCAACGAGTTGCCTGGTCAATTACAGACCCAAATGAATTCATCTGGCCTCATCCAACCACAAATTCATTCCTCTGCGCACTCCCTCTCGGGGAGTCCTGGTGGCAACGCTCATTCTTTCTCTGGGACTCGGGTAAATTTGCAGCTCAGTCACGCGCAAGCACTTTCCCAGCTCCAAGGACAGTCATCAACGAACCCAGTTTCAGCATCTGGGCTTAATGGGGATCATGCTTCAACCAACGTCAATTAGCTCTCTTAGCAGGAATTTCGTACCCTTCCTAAGTAACTACATCCTTACCCAGTGAGTCAGGTTTACTTGCAGCTGCATTCCCGTAAGCAGTAGCATATAGTAAATGGGGATCAGCAGAGCCTACCCGGCACTCCTTGCAGTTAGAGTGAAGTCAGTGGCCTGCGGTCAGTTGCGTAGGTTCCTTAGTTGAGTTAAACGAAGATTGAGATTCCAGTTGTCATAATTTTGGTTGCCCCTGTTATTTGTACGTGTGTGTGTGTTTAGAGGTGTTTCTGGGCTTTTACACGAGGTGATGTTTCTCGAATGTTCTTAGACCGCGTCGTTCAGGTAGATGTTCGATTTGGAGGGAATTAGCGGGCCAGCTTCTTGATTTGATACTGAAAGACTTCCAAGGATTAGAGTGTGCTCCAATGTATTTCGTATCACAAACTGTTTTAGGGACATCACGAGTCAAGGTCACCTAGAAGGTGAAGTTATAAATTTTGTTATCTCCAATAGGGTAGGGCTCAAATTGAAGTGAGAAGCTAGTAATAAGTCTTCGAGACTGCATACCTGGAAAGAGGTTTTCACTGGTTGGATTTCAACTTGAACGGTTGAATTTGAAATGGTGGGTCTTCACCAGGCTCCATGTACAATATATGACTGATGTTCTTTCACACCCTTCAACAAGGGTGTTGTGCTTGGCTTATGTACAGCCTTCTTTATTTTCGGAAATTACCAAAAATACCGATATTAGCTTATTTTTGGATCAAAATGTGTTTATTTTTGGAATTTACATAATGAGAGTAATTACTCTATACTCAACCTGTGGGAAGTTTTTGTAATGTTTCAAATTGTGTTGTATATATAGTGCCTTCTAGAGAGAAATCTATTAAGGTAGTTTGGAATGCATCTCTCTCATACTTCAAAATGGAAAAATCGCTTTTCACTATTGGTATTTGGAAAAGCAAAAGCAAAAGCAAGTCCATTACAAAATTTTAGTAAAAGAGGAAGTCGGTTGTAAGTTATTGCCTATGCTTGTTTAAAATTCAAAGTTGCAATGTTTGAATTATCAATAGTGGTGTGAAGTATTGATTCATTGTAGTAAGCAAAAAAGAAATCAACAAATTATTGGCTTAGTGATTCAAGATTGGCATTGGTGAATGAATTTTAAAGTTGAGATAAGTGTAATTTGTAGATTTTGACAAATCAGTGCATATTTAGCTTGATAAGTTATATTAGAATTATAAGAGGCAATTCATCTCTAAGGATATTTAATGAATCTTGCTTAGCAACAAACTTGATTATGTCTTATGCAAATTGAGTGAACATCAATGTAATAGCCATCAACATGTTCATTTCTTCCATAGTCTAAGTATCAAGTGTTTGATATATCTAAATATCCAGCCCGTCTAATGTGCTCATTGTATGTAATTTGAAAAGCATTGTCAAGTTGTGATTCGGCTATTATGTCAAAATATTGTATATATATATATATATATATATATATTTTAATATATAATTTATTACACACCTAAATGAGAGTCATATTAATGGATTTTAGTTGGTTATAAAATGTGGTTAGATTATTAGTTTAGAAGGGATTTGTTTAAAAGGGCTATTATTGAGATTTATATAACCTTATTTTTTTTTTTATAGCAACTTTTGAGATTTATTTTATATTTATAATAACTTCATATATTTTGAGTCACCTTTGTTAGACATTGGTGACCCTTAAAATCTTGTTTTATTTTTTTATTTGGTATTTGGAACACATACTATGTAAATCTTATTAAAAAAAAGATTGTTAGGGATATATACTTTGGAAGTTCACAAAATCTTCTAGAACATTCTAAAGATTTTCTAGTTGGTAGAAGGAGTTAGAGAAGCTTTCAAATTGGCAAAAGTTGCTTGAGAAGCTTCTTAGTTTGATGGAAGCTGCTCAAGAAGTTTCCTAGACATGGATATATATTGGAGTCGAGGCTGAAGAGTTCTTCAATTTCAATAATGCATCTCTTAGAGTTCTAGCTTATTTTTCTTGGTGTTATTTGTGTACTCATTTAGATAATTCAAGTCCTTGTCGATTTCTTCTTAAAACCTCTTTCTAGTTCAAATGTCTTATTCTATATTCTCGTATCATTGATAATTTGTCAAGACTAATTTTATCTCAAATATTATTAAGGACATGAGAATATAAAACAAGAGACTTGAATTTGAAAAATGTTTCAAGAAGAAATCAACAAGGACTTAAATTAACTAGATGAATACACGAACAACATGAAAAAAGGTGATTTAGAAGTCTAAGAGATTTATTGTTGAGACTGAAGAATTCTTTAGCCTTGACTCCCATATATATTCCTATTTAGGATGCTTCTTGAGCGGCTTCTATCAAACTAAGAAGCTTTTCAAGTAGCTTTTATCAATTGGAAAGCTTCTCGAGCTCCTTCTACCAAATTGGAAGCTTCTCGAGCTACTTTGACTAATTAAGAAGCTTTTCAATCAACTTTTATTATCTCAAGAATCTCTAAAATATCCTAAAATATTTTGTAAACTTTCAAAATACATGTTCCTAATATCACCCCCTTCTTTAGCAATAAATTCCAAAAAGAGCTCATACCTTCAAAAAACTTTCTACATATATTAATAATCAAAAATATGTTGCACTAATGAAGCTATGTATTTTGTTCTCCATTCTTGGGCAATAGGTTCTATTGGTCCTTGAAGAAATTGCCTATAGCCTTGAATTAGTACCTTTGTTGTTGAAACATTCCATCCAAGGATCTGATCTTCATTGTGACCTTCAAAACATCCTCCAAACAAGATCTCAAGCTTAAAAAGATTCATCTTTCCAAACTCAAGCAATATTATTAAAGCTCAAGCATTGGAATCAAAACTTGCATGATTGGGTGTTGCTCTTAATGGCTCCAATTGCGGTTATATTTAGTGCTAAAATGTATTGTCTTTACTTTGCTTTATTGAAGGTTGTGAAAATTACACTAGTTCATTTGAAGCTTGTATAGCAAGTGAATCTTTTGAATCTTACTTTGCTAAATCTCTCAACACTTGAAGGTTTGAAATAGTGATTGATTTACTTTTATAATTATATTCTATTTTGGAATAGATGATTGTATATTGATGAAGGCTTTGGTTTGACTCTCCGCATCTTATAGATATTTTTCAAATCCAATCTTCACTAAGAGGTTATCATCAAATACGTTTAGATTTGTAGAGATAGAATCAATGAAATTCTTGTATCTTTTGTGGCACATTGATAAGATTTTTGGTTGGTTCTTATGTATTCATTGATATTATTACCAATGAATGCATTCATTGATATTATTGTCGTTGTCATGTTGTAATATATTTATTTAGCAAAAAATATTAATAAGGATAATTTTTACTTAATATTTAGTTATCTTAGTTTAGTAGGAATTTAAAATATTTAAAAAAAGGTTTATGGAAGCCTCTTAGATTATTTTCTTGTTTTAATAGCTAATAGATAAAAGTTAGTTATTAAAATTTTCTTCTAGATTGTAGAAACTCTTTTATGGCTTTTAAAAAGCCATAAATTAATAAAAATAGGATAGAAAAGATAAAAAGTTAATATGGTTGATACTAGGATTAAGGTGAAGATAGGATTAAGCTTAAAAATCCTTAAAATAAGTTGGATTGATACTCAAGGGTCGATCGTATATGGGACAAGATTGAAATCAGACCTCCAGCCACAAAAATGGCCACCAAGGATAAAGAATAGGAGTCATTTGGAGATTGGCAATTGGAATTGGAGAGCTAGCTTCAAGCTTTTTTCAAGGACATTACGCTTATTTTTGTAGGATTTAGAGAGACTAAGCAATTATTATTTAAAATCAGGATTTATATTGGAGGTGAAGTTTTTATGCAATAAAGTTAGGATTAGCACTTTTAACTATTATGTGCAATTGAAGTGACATCTATAGTTGAAAATTTGAAAGTATGTAAGTGATTGAGTTTGCTAAGATTCATTTAAAATTTTTAACAATGTAATAGTGCAATTGAGATTTACGTGATCATTAGTACAAAGAGATACCAGAAATTGGTAGTTTAGGATTGTTTGGGGTTTCTGCAATATCTACACATCTATTTGTTGAATTAAGGTGAAATTTGGTACAATATTAGAAGACTTAAAGGACAAGCTACATATTAATTTTTAACTAAGGTTAACAGTTGAAGAAGGAAAAATCGCTACTAGGATATTTGCATCAACCTTTAAGCTAGTGGCCAAGTGACATCAGTGTGAATTTTGGTTGGTTTTTCACAATCTGTAAGTTGAGTTGGATTGAAACTTTTTAAACTTATATTAGACTTATACTTGCACTTGTATACAAAATTTTAGATCAAGTCAATGATTAGATTAAAAATTATAACTTATTGAAGTTCACTAAATAAGATTAGGATTTGTAAGGAGAAAACTAGTTGCTTGATTGTAACAAGTAACAAAGCAACTAGGATTTATATGTGGATGAAATTATCAAGAAGAGTATTTTTAAGTACTTTGCATTGACTTAAGCACTCTTATATTGATATTCAATCTTATTCTTCTTATACGGATAAAGCCTATTAAGGATTCTTATGTATTTGTGAATCGCATCTTCACCCTTTGCAGCCAGGTGCCTAGCACATTTCCGAATAGGACAACACATAATACAATATTGTGCCAATGAATAAGATATTCCAATTTGTTTTACTTTTGTCGTGAATCCAACATCTTTTTGATCTCGTATTTTTTATGATTTTTATTCCAATATTAAATGATAATTATTGTATTCTTTTCAAAATATGTGACTTTTTATAAGATTCCAAAAAAAGATATATAAATTCGATGTACCTTCATAGAAGATGGTAATTTCAAATAATATGTCATTGAATTAATTTGCTTATGGATAAAAATGGTCCTAGTCTACAATAGTCTAACTTATTGCATGCTCGCTTAGTTTTGATATTTTGTCAAAGAAGCCATATTTTATCTCCAATATAAAAAATAAATGATTGATTCATGAATTTGCCTACAAATGCCTTACAAAACATCTTGAGTTGCTTGTAATTGAGGCTTCAAGGTTGTTTTATATTGCAATAGATACTTTGCAAATCCTTCAACTGTTAGACTATTATTATTTGATATATTCCATAGATCAAGCTTCAGATAATATTCATAGTTGGAATAAAATGGTGTTTGTTGAATTGAAATATAAATAATATTATTATATACAAACTCTAGTAACAATAGATATAAGATTCAATCGTCTTGTTGATAGTTGATGCTGCATCGCAAATATTGTTCCAAAACTTAGTTAACTTGTTTTGTTTGGCCATCAGTTTGATGATGGAAAGCCAAAGAAAGTTCAATATCGACCTTTAATATTTCAAAAAGACATCTCCAAAACTTAGATATGAACTAGGAACCTTAATTGGATACGATATTATTTAATAGGCCATGACATCGATATATGTATTGTGAAGAAAGAGCCTTGCCATTTCTTCACTAGATACAATCTTCTTATAAGGAATAAAATGAGCCATCTTTGTAAGTCAATTAAACATCATAAGGATGCTATCTAATGAATTGGATGGTGGTAGATCCGTGATGAAATCCATCAAGATAAAAGATCATGAGCATCTTAAAATGAGCAAGGGCTATAAGAATCCATAAGGGCGATGTCAAGGATTCTTGAACCTTGCATAGATGTCATAAGAAAGCACAAAGTCTTTCACAACCTTTCACATTTGAGGCCACCAAAAATCTCAAGAAATAAATTCCAAGGTCTTGTTAAATCCAAAATAATCCACTGTTGGAAAGTCATGGCGAGATTGAAGAATATGCAGAATATTGAAGAATATGTATTTGTTCTTCTATGATATACAAACGTTCTTCAAAATATAGAGGGTCTTTTTTAAGCTTAAACTTGTCACTATTTTTATTGAGGCAATGCTTGATATCAAAGGCCAAAACATCATTAGTGGTTGTGAGATGCATCTCATTAAAGAAATTAGAATCAATAAATGTTGATGTAATAGTGGCACAAAGGCAAAATTGCTCCGGCTTCAATAAAATTGCATATTGTTGATCAAACAATGTTTTTTCTATCTTTAATATAAGATATGATTTCCTCAATAAAGCATTAGATAATTCTTGTTGCTTCTCAAATTGATAAGTGATGACAAAGTTAAATCAAGATAATGACATATTTCATTAAGCTTGGTGGTGATTAAGAATCCATACTGACATAAAATATTTTTAATTCTTGTGATCTGTGTATACAATTATAGGATGCATTGCTCTTTTAAAAAAATGACACCATTCTTAAAAAAAATCCACAATAGTTAGAAGTTTCTTATCATAGATTTCATAATTAATTTTGGTAGCAAAATTTTTTTTTTGAATAAAATGCAAGAAGATGGAATTTATCATCTATATCTATTTGTGAAAATATGGCCCCTAGTGCAAAATCTGAAACATTAGTCTCCATGTAGAATACTTTTGTAAAATTTGGATGTATTAAGATTGGAGGTGTGATAAACATTGTCCTGAGGTCTTGGAATGCCTTTTCTATTTAACGCCTCCATTCCAACTTGTCTTTATATGCCAATTGAGTAAGAGGGGTGACAACTTGAGAGTAATTTTTGATAAAGATTTGATAGAAGTTAGCAAATCTAAAAAAATATTGTACATATCTTACACTCTTTGGAATGGCCTATTACATAACTGCCTCTACCTTCTTGGAATCATCATCAAACCCTCAATAGATACAATGTATTCTAAAATTCCTATTTTGATTGATAAAATACATATTTTTTAAGCTTGGCATATAAACCTATCTTGCAACTTTTGTAATACCAACTTGACATGCCTCTCATATTCTTCTAGATTTTTT